>JAHWFP010185990.1:1972-18037 GCA_023313725.1 Lithobius niger | reverse complement strand
GTTTCCTTTTGGGCGTGTCAGTATGGCTGAGCGGTAGGACCTCGGCCTTTGGTTTCAAAGGTCCTGGGTTCGATTCCCTGCTCAGGCAGTCTGACATATAAGTCCAAAAGGCAACGTAACTAGTTTTGCTTCTGTATTTATTTATTTATTGTGAGCCTTTGGCTTTCTCGGCTTTAGTTTTTTTAGAATCTTAAGGAGAATAATTTTTATTGTGAATTTATTTATTGTTTTTAATTCCGATTTTGAAGCAGATAATTCATCTTAATATAAGCTTCATTTTTTAGGAAAAAGTTCTTATCTTGTCATTTCCATATTGTTTTAATATTTATCCTTGTAACTGACGCCGATAATTAATTTTAGTGCTTTTTTTTATCTTCCATGTTTTTGGTGTTTTAAAATCGTCCGTATATAAACTTGGGCGGGGTGTCTAGTGGCATCGTCCCTTCCTCATTCCCGTTCGTGTTTGTGCGAATTAAATTATTCCTATTCTTTAACGACTTAAGTGATAGAGATCTAGAAAGGTGAAATCTCTTACTCTGGTCCTAGTTAAGTTGTAGGCGAGGTGTACTGTGCTTGGGAAGACCGATGATCAGCAAATGCTGGCCTCTTTAAAACATTTCTGGGGCACATTCTGTTCAACATTACTCGGAAATGATAAAAAAAAATGTGCTTCAGGAGTTAGTGTCATGGTCGATACAGGCTCTTAGTCCGGGTGGGGGTGTGGGGGATGTTGAGCGACCATAAGCCTTAAGGTCCTGTAATTGCGAGCATAATTATTTCCAACTTTGGCAATTCCGATTTCTACGTCGCTCTTTGCCTCGGGGTCAACAAAGGCTGCATCTCGACCATACTAAATTACTGGTGGTTTTCAACCGCATCCTAAAAGGTGAAAACTTGCTTCAAACTTCTATATTTTATAACCACTAGAATCTAGGGATTCGTGGCTATCCAAAAATATAATATGTAATTAAATGCTATTCATACCAAGGGACAATCTGCCCCTTAAAAGACTGACAAAGCTATGACAATGGCTGTTACACGGCTTCAAACAGTGCTACAATCGAGATATTGTAATAACCATATTGTTGTTAATATATCAACACACAGTTTCTTGAAGCTGCAGAGAACATTATTTTGTGTACAGTTTAAGTATCCCCAAAACAAAGATCATTGCTTATGATTCTACTTGACATGATTATTTTCCCAAGCCGGGTTCAACATGAAGATTTGAAGCATGCATTAATGGAATTTTAATATAAAAATACGTCCAGACAAGGTAAATACCGTGCCAAAACCCAAGTTTCCAACAAATGTTTACAACGATTGCTGTACCACATAAGTCTACACATTAATTATAGAAGAAAGGCAAGCACCCAGGCGAAGGGGTGCTGGAAAGTTCATAAATAGTGATCTGCGTTACAACTTCCAGTCAACGCAACATTGGAAATGACGATGAAACGCTCGCAGGGATGATGATCTCTCAGTATGTCGCAGACATTCATTGTGTAGTGTAATTCTAAACTTAACGAATCTTAATTATTTCTATTTTATATTAACTTGTTAAATGACACTATTTTAAAACATAGATTTGCGATTTACTCAGTTTATAAATACAAGCATAAGTGGCTAGATTGTTGGTTAGTTATAGTCCCTCGTAATTGGCTACTATTCTTACGGGCAAGAGCAGTAGTGTATCTATATCCTACTGGGTGGAGCAACTGTCATTTTTGTTTGTGAAGTAATAGTACCTTAAAGGGACGTTCCTCCCAGCGCCACTTTTCTCGATCGGCCACATCAAGTACGGCCCCAAAGGCCTACTTACTTACCGTTTGTCTTTCCCTTGCTAAAAATCCGTTTTAAAATGTGGCGTCTACGAGATTTTCTGTTCAATATTGGAGAACTACATTTACTGTATCCTGCACGTATATGATTCTTTGTGCGCATACAATAACCTTGAAGTTTCATCTGTGTGTGCATGTACTAATTTTAATCGTTTGCTAATAATTACTATAAGATCAAAAATCTAAAAGACTAATGCGGTAAAAATTAAAATTAATTATGCCAATAGATCGCTGAAGAAAAATTATAATATACTAGCCTAAAAAAATAAAAATTGTGATGTTTAAATATGAAAATCATTCTAGTTTGTGACGACACAATCTTTAACTTGATGATGTTTCGTATACTAATCCCAAAGCCAACTGAGATACTAGCTGCGTTCCTCGCTGCGAGGAATGCAGCTAGTATTTCAGTTGACCTTGACGATGATAACATGAGCGGAGGCGATCTGCGCGTGACTGTTATAAGGCAGGTGGAATGTGCCTTTAAGCCAAGGAAGCCTCAAAAAGTCGCGTGTAGGAATGGTGGCTGCCTCCAGATACCATCTGTGAACTAGAATTTCTGCCCTAAACGTGTGAATATAAAAGGGTTCTACGGGCCTTAACAGTAACTTACGATCTTCGCTATGCTAGTTGTTCCATAAACACCAGAATCATGCATGAAAATAAAGTCGCCATTTTGGGAGAAAAAATACTACACTCTCTACAATGGAGGTAATTGTTTTATCAGAGGTGCGTGTAACAAAATATTTTTTGGTGGTAGCGTAAATCCGTTTTTTTTTTCTCGTCAACGTTTTCCTGTATTTTAAGATGAGTGCGCTGTAAAATAATGTGTGTGCCGTAAATAGAAGGGTGCACCACACTAATTCAGCTAGATAAATAACTCCTTTTTTTCTGCAGTGGTGCTAATATGCATGCCGATATTTCAAGGGCAGTGGCAACTTTCGACAATTTAAGCTTTCATGCTACACAATCTGTATTTCTCACACAATACTCGTGGATTGTGTGAGAAATACAAATTGTGTAGCATGGGGACTCCTGTAAATGTCCAATACTGTTAATGAGTAAGATAGCTTATAAAATTACAGTTAGAACTGGAGTTGGCTAATTGGAGACCCTAGCTGGACCGGATTTCCAAATATACCTGACCTAAGGCAGTTTTTAAGGGGTAGCACAATGGCCTAATATAAGAGATATTTGATGACCTCATGTAGGTTTTGCGGGCCCGCTTTTAAAGTCCAGTGAATAACCAAACTTGGTTAGCATCTTTATTGATTTACACATGAATTGAACTGTTGTTGGCCCAACATTTTTTGTGAATCGTCAAGAATATAACAATTAAAAGACGGATTGGGGTGGGGGGTTTGAACGTTATGCTGTATGGGAAGGGGTGTTAGGGGATTATGGTTGCCACACGTTTGATTCTTCCTGGAGGGGCAGATTTGTTGTGGGCCTACAGGTGAAAAGAGGTGAAACCAACTTGTTCAGGCCACATGTGTGTGAATTTCTTATATGCAGTATCAAATGGGGAGGACTAGGTGCAGAATCCAACTGTCAGCAAAATCGAGAAGATAACATCCCAATAACATTTTTTAATTCTCCACATTAGGGTTGTGTGATTAAAAAAAATTGCAGTTGAGCCGAATTTGAAACAGAACAGGAATATCGAATATCAAGCTGAGCTTGAAAGAACAGTCGACCATCCAGTCGAGCTAAGCCAAATCTGAAATATAACAGTCGCATATCCAGCCTAGTCGAGTTTGAAAGTAAACAGCCGAGAATTTAGCTAAATTCGAGTATGTGGTAAATGTACGTTGTTTTCAGGTTTATTTTTAATTATCCTAACTGATTGAGCAAATGTGTAGAAATGTTTTTTTTTTTTTTTTAGTTTTAAGGATATAACTTAAAACGGCTTGAGCTGTGGCTTTAAATTTATGCCACCAAAAGCCTTCATCATCTAGATGGATTTGATATACTGGAATGTCAAAATCGGTTAGAAATTGGCAAAGTTAGAGCAGTTTCATTGGATTCATGTATGGATGCGAGTTGCCTAATGAGGAGAGTTCAATTTTCACACTCACCCCAGCCTGAAGTTTTCGAGGCTTGCATGCCCCTACAATACACATTCATTTTCTAGCAATGAATTGTGTACTGTGCTCTTGGCGTACTGCATACTAGCTAGTGTGCACATTCTAGTAGTTCCTTACCTAGAATGGTTTCCTTGAGTGGTTACCTAGAATGGTTGGTTACCTTGAGTGACTTCAATTCGACCACCGAATCAAAGAAAACCTCAAATCAATCAAACTAACGAATCACCATAGTTACGTACCTGAATACTAGGGACCCTAGGCCCTGCCCTAAGGGTAATTTCGGGCCCCGTTTACAGTAGTGGTGTTCTGGCAATAACTTTTATATTTCCCAATTTGGAGAGGACACCTTTGTCATCTGCCAGCCGAAGACGAATGGAAAAATATACGAACCAGTAGTGTGAATTTTGTTGGTTCTGGTGTATGTAATTTTGCTCTGTGAACGGTAGAGGTGAACTATTCTGGTGAAATATAGATTAGCTAGCTGTTTTCGGCATCAACATACATCGGTCCAGCAGGAAACCATGTTGTTGCACTGCCCCGTTTGTTGACGCATTGGGTATTGTTAGTGTTTGGACCAGAGTTTGATAGCCCATAGTTGTTCATCAACAATACTATGTAATTGACATTACTCTTCACATGCATATACTGTTGTACCTTTTTCACTGGTACCATGCAAAGACTGAATATGATTCCCCCTTGTACATTGCTGCCATGGAAAGAATAAACATGCTTGCCCGGTCGCATTAATTTTTTTTTGTTTGTGCCCTGAGTTTTCATTTTAAGCGTATTTTTACCATCGAAACGAATAGGAAAAAAAATCATAATTTTACAGTAACAACAGCCATAGTTACTTTGTTGACATCTCGGTGTCCTATTGCCATGTTTCGTACTTAGATATTAAATTTGAATTCTGCACTTTATTGGCGGAGCGGAGCGAGCGAAGCGTAGCCTATAACGGTCACTGAATTGCAAAATGTTGGTTGGTTGCACTTTTGTAGTCTGGGTGGAGCCCAAACTAAAGAGCAGATTGCCATGCAATTTGCCACGTTGGTAGATAACCCAAAAAGTATTGCTGATCTCGAATTTGTCGTAAATTGCTCAATCCACGAAATTACGATTTTTCTAATTTGTAGATCTAACACTCACCACCATTGTAAATTTGGAATCCTGAATAGTTAAGGAATTCCAGCGAAACATACACTGTTCTGCTGGTAATCAAGTGAACTTTTTAAAAAACCGTCAAAATAAATCAACGTTGCTTCCTTATAGTTAATAATCTTTTTCGACGTAAATCAATGAAATAATAGCATTTTATTATCGCATTTTAACCATTAGAGTAAGGCAGGCAAATGGAAAACACGAAACGATTCGTTAACGACTTACATTCGTTTCATGTGCAAAACAATGCTTGGAGGAATTCACCCAGCATGGCAATCAAACCAAGTGTTGACACTATCAACGGGATTCTCAAATGTGAAACCTAAAATCGCCGCTACATCAGGAAACTCTTTATACAGAACTAAAGCATACAGCAGACGATGTGTTAGCACCGCAACATGAAACAATACGATGGCTTCGTATAATAATTTCAAGATCCCTTGGTTGCTATGGAAACTTCGGATTTTAAGCCTATCCACAGGTCCGTGGGCAACCTGTGAGCGGCGCTATTCACGAATAAACTCTCAATCCAGCATTGCAAGAAAGAATAGGCTTAACCTCGAACACATTAGGCCTAATTTATCTGCTGTATCTCTAAAAAGTAGGCCTAAAAGTTCTGAATTATTTAAATGTTATCTTCACACCCAAGCTAACCTACAATTGGGACAATACCAAATTAAAAAAAAAAATTAGCGTTCGCAGATGCAGTACTAAGTGCCAGAGGTGTGCTCTTCAACATTGTCGTAGGAGGCGCCATGGTAAGCCGCGGACGGCCACCGATCTATTGAATCTATAGATTATTGTAAAGTACTCTCGTTACGGATGATTGTTTGGCTTTTAGTTAAATGCTTTATTATTAATATTTTAACTCTAGGAAAGATACTCTGCAATAATTATAAACAATGCAGGCATTATTGGTGGTGGCGCGCTCTTTGCTAGCTTAACCATGGCGGCTACCGTGACAGTTTGACTTTAGATAGCGGCGATGGTAGAAAAGGCTGCAAATAAAGAAACAGAAACTAAATGTGGGAGCAAACGAAAGCGTCTTAAAATTAATATGAAACGTAGCTTAGACCTACCTAAAAAAAAAAAAACTAAAATGTGAAAAAGAGCAAAAAGGCAAAAAGCTGAACCGGAAAAAAACTCAAACGTATAGCCGGCCGAGTATGGCACCCAGATTTTTAAGGAACATTATTAAGACGTAGTCATTAAAATGAAAGTAAATACAAATTTAAAATAAATTTTTATCTGCTCCGCCTACAATAGGCCTAACGCCTGTTTCCTAGTTTTAAATAATGCTCAAATGGGGCAAATAAGCTCATGTTTGAGAAAGTGATGCAGAGTGTGAGCGACAAAAGAAGTGGATAAAGAGGCCTATGGAAAATTAATGTGGAAGGCAATTTAAAATGGAGTTAGCTATGTGACAGTTAAAGCACGATGTGACAAAAGAAGCAGATAAAGAGACTTAAGGAAAGAATAAGGTGGAAGGTAACTTAAAAAAATGGAATTCAGTATGGGGTAGTTAAAGGACAATGCTACCAAAGAAGCAGATCAAGAGACCTATGCCAGGAATGACGTGGGGGCAATTTAAAATGGAGTTCGGTATGAGGTGATTAGAGGCCGATGGAACATAAGAAGCAGATAAAGCCACTTATGAAAGAACGATGTAGAAGGGAATTTAAAATGGAGTTCGGTATATCAGGCGGTTAAAAGACGAGGCAACAAAAGAAGCAGATAAAGGCACTTCTGAAAAGAATAACGTGGAAGGAAATTTAAAGTGGAGTTCTGTATGAGGTGGTTAAAGGACAATGTGACAAAAGAAGCAGATAAAGACACTTACGGGAAGAATTGTGTGAAAGGAAATTTAAAATGGAATTCGGTATAAGTTGGTTAATGGAGGATGCAACAAAAGAAGCAGATGAAGATACTTTTTGAAAAAATGACATGGAAGGCAATCTAAATGGAGTTTGGTATGAGGCGGTTAAGGGACGATACCACAAACGAAACAGATAAAGAGACTTATGGAAAGAATGGCGTGGAAGGTTAATTTAAAATGGAGTTTAGTATGAGGCGTGTACAGAATGATACAACAAAAGAAGCTGATAAAGAGACCTATGGAAAGAAAAATCTGGAAGGCAATTTAAAATGGGGTTTAGTATGAGGCAAAGTACTGAGGATGAGTCATGGAGGACAATTAAACAAGACATTGAAGAAAACGTTGTAAAGCAGGATGTCCTAGGTTCGAATCCCATTCGGGAGAGTTGTCTTTCTTTCTCAGATTAGTGTATCTTGCATTCTCACAAGGTCAGTCTTTAATGCAGACTTTGCTTCATTATGTGAAGGTTCATGAATAGGAAGGAACTGTCGTTAAGGATACGACAGAGAAAGCAATCTGGGAAGTATAAATGAGAATATTGCAGGTTATATAAATAAGTGCGACAAGAAAATGTTCATAAGGAACCACATAAATACATGTTACGAGGGGAAGTGGGTTGAAAGGTTTACATGAAACAGAAATGGAGACGATGTTAAGAAAAAGCCCACAGCTGGCTTTTAAACAAGAAAATGGATGTACTGCAACTTGAACTGCCCACTGGGCTGGCAAGCAACCACACACATTTCAGATGTTCATTATATTGCCATGCTTGCTATCATGCGTTTTGTCTGTTTATTACCTGTTGGCAGTGGCGTGCTCTGTAGTTGGCCACCACAAACTCCACCAATGCGAAAAAAACAAAAGTGGTGCATGACCCCATCCAGATGTCAATGGCTTTGATGTAGGAAACTTCGGCTACGGTCGACTGTACGTCTGTGAAATATAATAAACATGATTCAGTATCCTACCTCTACAGTGAGTGTATTGATTATTAACTGTCTACCTAATTCTTTATTTTCAATTAACATCTTTTTGTAACGTAGTTGGGTTTTGTATATACTTATGGCCGAATGAAGCAGTCTTAATTTAAACATGATTCAGTATCATATCCTCTACACTCTACAATAAGTTTATTGCTTATTAATTTTCTATCTAATCCTTTATTTTCTAATAAAAATTCCTTCAGTAACTTAGCTGGTTTTGTAACTCAACTTAGGGTTGAGCGAAGAAGTCTTAATTAAAATTTTATTTTTTTGGATCAAAGCATTGCTACATTGTCCTAACTTCAAGCCAATTATTCATGTTGATTCTTTCAGGCGTTTTTTTTTTAATTGAATTGATCAAAGTCGATCTAAGGAAAAGATGCAGGGGTGCACTGTGACGGCCGTTTAGGTCCGAGAAATGGTTAACGTAAGGCCTCTCTCTTGTGGCATTTCGTAGAAATAAAGAGACAACAAGAAAAATTTCAATAGGCCACCGACAGGCCCTTGGAGCATAGGCCCCCACGGGAAACCTTCCATTTTTCCGTACACTCCCAGCACGTCCCTGAAAACATGTCAAATACAAATGGGAAGGAAGAATGTTAACCATAAGAAGCCTACAACTTCTTGCATTCTAGGAGGACCACTTTTGTGTGATTTGACACGTACCTGATGCTTTGGTAGTAATGGTTAGCAATGTGGTAACTCCTAATGTTGTCCTGCCTGGCACCGAGTGGACATCCATCCAAAAGGTTAACCATGAAACCATGACGGCTAACACTGTCGGTAAGTATGTATTAACGAGATGATAACCAAAACGTCGTTGGAACTGTAGCACTGCCGTGACGCACGAATAATTTGACATTGAGACTAAAGAACAGAAATGCAAGATAAATCCAAGAAAACAACAGTAACATCGACTGAAATAACACAGATGTAGAAAAATATATATTTAAGACATTGGAATGGATATTTTAGACATTGCACCAAAGTTGTTCATGAATGCAGATATGTTCAGCTTTAACACTGTAAACATGTTTGGCTTTACCCAATTAATTTTACATACCTTGGCGTGTGACACATTGGGGAAGGGGATGAAATCCTTCAATTTCGAACTGAGGTAGCATAAGACCGTGTTGGACCTTCATAGGATCTGCCATGCTCCATTCTAGACGGCCAGGATTTCTTGATACTAAAACGAATAAAAACAACTATCTAGTTAGTTAAGCCTTGAGATTTCTTTTAAGATTTCTGAAGGTGTAGCTCTTTAAATATGTTTTATAATAAAAACTGATAGAAATATATGTAGCAATTATCTGTTTGCTCTTCCAGTTTTGCTGCTGCAGGATATCTACCATACTTGTTAAGAAATGGAATAGCCAGTTAAACAGTGAGCACAACGTCACCAACACGGAACATGACATTATGTTATTGAAAAAAGTAATGATTCTACTCAGTAACAAGGAAAGTCAGCACCGTCAGTGACAACAGAATGACAGTGAGATTATGGCAGACAGTATTAATTACAGTAATAAAAAAGTGTTTGGAAGATTCTAACCAAGAATTAAATAAGGCCAGTATGATCTTGAAGAGTGCCAAATTGGAAGAAGAAAAAATTATTACCAGTAGATAGCAACACTAAGTGCAAGGTAGCAAAGGTGCATGCCATTAAATACTGAAAGCAAAATGAGTTTACTCGAAGCTAAAACAAAGGGCTTAAGACTAATATCTGATCACTGGCACATCATGAATTGAGAATGGTATTAAAGGACCTTTAATTGGTGAAGGCTCGTAAAGGGAAATACCATGTGCCCCAATAGTCACTTGCCTTAACTCGATGGTTGTCACACAGCAACACAAGCTCAACACGTAGCTCTGCTGTTAACATGGTCGTGCTTGAGTTACCACCATGTTAGCAGCAGAGCAACGTGTTGAGCTTGTGTTGCTGTGTGACAACAACCATCGAAGCTGTAGAGATGCAGCAAACGAATTTCACTGGCGGCATCCCGATATTGAAAAACCATCACATCAAGCGGTGTCAAATTTATTGAGAAAGTTCAATCAATCTCTCATTGACTTAAAGAACAGAATTGCGCGAACAATCCATGGAATACCTTCACAGATGCTTGCTGCCATCAGAGATAAGCAGGGAAGCCGAATCGGACATTGTATTGCTGTAAACGGACGACACATTGAACATCTTCGCTAACCCCCCCCCATATGGCAAGTGACTTTTGGGACACACTGTATGATGTATTGGCCTACTGTTCCATGACATCGTAAAAGCTTTCAAAATGACAAATTGAAAAAAAATAGACAATTCTATATGCATCGCTTCTTAAAAATTACAGTGCCATGCTGCTAAAATAATTTTTAGTGTTTGTTTAGTGCGTCCACATTGCTATGGCATAAAAGTAACATGCAGTATTGACGAATTTACATGTAATTAATCACAATGTAAGGATATAAAATATAGGACCATGTTAATTGTAATATGCTACATTACATATAAATTACGTATACATGTCTGGCAATGACTTGTTAGACAGTTAAATAGCTTGTGAGCTAGTGCAGCAATTTAGTTGTGATGGAAGTGTAGATGTAATGCAAAATATAGTTTTTATGTTAACAGTTAATTCGAGTTTATTGTGACGAAGCATGAATTGCTCCATACACAGCAATGTTTAGCTGAAAAGTTTATACGTTTCTTTTTTGAATTTTTATTCGACTTTATACATTGTACCGGGTGTCCCGAAAGTTAGGGGTAACCCGGGTGATATACCTGGGTGATAAACCGGACGTTCATGCTGATATACCGGGGATTTTTATCTTTGATCGTGCTGATGGTACCAACAGCATGAACGAAGATAAAAATCCCCGTTATATCACCATGAACGACCGGTATATCATCCTGGAATACCACCCGGGTGGCCCCTGACTTTTGGGACACCCGGCATTGATGGATGCTGAATGAGGAGAATAAGCGAAGTTTCTATGTCGCCAACACGGACTGAAATAGGCTAAGTCATGCTGCATGGGGACTAAAATTAATGTTAGCAATCTACCAAATATTAGGATTCAACTTGGCCTCTGGTGAGAGTTTCCTTAATAAATCAAGGGACTAAGCGAAACTAGGTTTTGTCGTCTTGCGATGGTAAAAACAGTATCCTTTATACACATAAAATGGAAGATCATTGGGCAGCTTTACCTTGTATTAAGTGCATTTGACTGTATCACTTATTGCGCTATTTGCACTTTAAAAAATACCGTAGAAAGTATGTTGGACTTAAAAAAAATTTAGCTTGTGTGTTTTTTGCTCTCCACAATATGCGCGGACGTGTGGACCAACGTTGGGGTTCTCTTAATATAGTGTCGCTGCGTGTGTCGCTTGTTGGCTCACGTGTTTGCGCATATTGTGACGAGCCCCTGTTTTTTTTTTTTTTTTGCGGCCGACCTTGCCCTTAAAAAAGCAACATAATCGTGTGACTCCTTAAACGCCGGTGTATACTAAATAATAATAATAATAATATACGTTTGTTGGAAACGCAACTGGAATGGCAAGGACCTGGTGGTGGTTAACTGCCATCCAACGTTAAAAGAAAAAAGAAAAGTTAAATTGCAAAAGTTTAAAAATTTAAAATGAAGACAATGGCTCGTCTGCAGAGGAAGGGTTGATGGAATTAGGCTGGGATCACGAATGCCTTACCACCAAGGTTAGACCTACCAGCGGCACAATGGTCCTCGATGGCATTGCCAAACATGGGGGACAAATGTTGCGAAAAGCCGTGTATCATTGTCAATATTTCTTATGTAACAATTAAATAATGCACCGCAAAGCTTTGCCAAAGCCAAGTGTCAATCCTAATGAATAAATAAATAAATAAATAATGCAGTTTGGCACTCATAAGAAGTGCGATGAAAGCTGCAGAGTTGTCAGCTACTTATACTCTTCCATTTGTATTAAAAAAAATTTTTTTCATAAACATAGAGAGCAAGTATAGTGGATGTAAATTTTCATTTTATTTTTTATCAATGGGTCGTGTATATTCTGGTCTTTTCAGAACATATTTAAGGGCTACCTCATTTGAGAGGTGCTGTAAAGTGTTAATATTTCATATTCCGCAAAATGATTCTGTATTTCAAAACTAAGTGTGCTTATGTAACATGTTCTGTAAAAATCTTATCTGAAACATTTTACTTACGGAAATTAATATCGATGTTACACTGTTGATTATCAAATGGAAAGTCTTCGAGGTTCATTACACAAGAGAACTTAACCTTCACCCTTTGAATAAAAAAGAATTAACAAAATAAGTATGTAAGATGTTTTCGTGCTGTTTTTCGTACATTTATAGGAAACGTTGTTATTGATAGTAACAAACTGGGAACATTAATAATATCGTCAATTTTTGACGACATCTCTTAAGCTCTCTCAAACTCAATGAAAATTAACCCCTACACATTCCTGGTTATGTTAATAGAAAAAAATTCCAGCAGATTCTCTTGCAAGAAATTTGTCTACAAGGAGTTTTATTTATAACTAGGTATACCTTGCACTTCGCTTTGATAATTTATGGCTATAAGTAGTTTTTGAATCTTACCACACAAATTACTTTCGTAAAGCCTATGAGAGCAGCATCAAACAATATGCCAAATATTTACAATTTAATGCATACTTACTATTTCTTTTCAAAACAGTAATAAAATGTTAATTTATTATACTAATTGGAAGACTTATAGAAGTCTTTTCAGCTGAAAAATTTCTCTTAAGAATATCTTCTTAAGAGATACTAGCAGTCCTGGAGGAGTGGTTGATGTGTCTAAATAATGTTGCTGGTTTTTAATGCCATGTACTTGATTTTAATCGTGTATAAGGCAGTTTAGTTTTAATTTGAATTAACTCTTTAATTAAGCTGCACTTCTAATAGGAGTTGCTCCGCTGCCATGCGTGCCACACCACCACAGTCGTTGTCTATGACACTTTAAGTAAATAATAGTTATTTTAAAATCTGTTTGATTTATCAAAATCGTAGGTAGATGTGAAATCATTTCCTCACGATCTGTCTTGCACATTCTAGCATCACAAGAATGGTAGCAATCTACATCGTTATAAACATAAGGTGTTTGTGTTTGTATCTTTACTCCTCCGGATGTACTTTTACTTGTTCCAGATGAGTAGGCGTACAAATCTCCGTTCGGATGAGTAGGCGTACAAATCTACTTCTGATGAGTAGGCGTACAAACCTACTTCCAGATGAGTAGGCATACAAATCTCCTTCTGGATGAGTAGGCGTACAAATATCCTTCTGGATGAGTAGACGTACAAACCTACTTCTGGATGAGTAGGCGTGCAAACCTACTTCTAGATGAGTAGGCATACAAACCTACTTCTGGATGAGTAGGTGTACAAACCTACTTCCGGCTGAGTAGGCATACAAACCTCCTTCTGGATGAGTAGGCATACAAGCCTACTTCTGGATTAGTAGGCGTACAAACCTACTTCTGGATTAGTAGGCGTACAAACCTACTTCTGGATGAGTAGGCATACAAACCTACTTCCAGATGAGTAGGTGTAAAAACCTACTTCTGGATGAGTAGGCGTACAAACCTACTTCTGGATTAGTAGGCGTACAAACCTCTTCCAGTTGAGTAGGCATACAAACCTCCTTCCGGAGGAGTAGGCGTACAAACATACTTCCAAATGAGTAGGCGTACAAACCAATTTCCGGATGAGTAGGCGTACAAACCTACTTCCAGATGAGTAGGCGTACAAACCTACTTCCGGATGAGTATTGAGTATGCGTACAAACCTACTTCCGGATGAGTATCAGTACAAACTTTTCCGGTTGAGTAGGCATATAAACCTCCTTCCGGAGGAGTAGGCGTACAAATCTACTTCCCAATGAGTAGGTGTACAAACCTATTTCCGGATGAGTAGGCGTACAAACCCACTTCCAGATATGAAGGCTTACAAACCTACTTTCGGATGAGTAGACGTACAAACCTACTTCCAGGTAAGTAGGTGTACAAAACCTATTTCCGGATGAGTAGGCGTGCAAACCTACTTCTGGATGAGTAGGCATACAAACCGACTTCCAGATGAGTAGGCATACAAACCTACTTCCAGATGAGTAGGCGTACAAACCTCCTTCCAGATGAGTAGGCGTACAAACCTCCTTCCGGATGAGTAGACGTACAAACCTACTTCTGGATTAGTAGGCGTACAAACCTACTTCTGGATGAGTAGGCGTACAAACCTACTTCCGGATGAGTAGGCGTACAAACCTACTTCCAGGTGAGTAGGTGTACAAACCTATTTCCGGATGAGTAGGCGTACAAACCTACTTCCGGATGAGTAGGCGTACAAACCTACTTCCGGATGAGTATCAGTACAAACCTTTTCCGGTTGAGTAGGCATACAAACCTCCTTCCGGTTGAGTGGGCGTACAAACGTTCTAACAAACAAAACAAATGGTGTGTTTTGAATGATGTAGATGAAATGCAGGCATGATGAGGAATATGATGAACAAACTGTTGGCAACAATTGCAAATAGCTTTCATCGAAATAATCAGTACATTGATTTTGTGACGCTCTTGTGATCAAATAAACTACGTGAACCAAGGAACGATGCTAATAGAGTGACTAAAGTGACGCTATGTGTAGTTCCTTATTTTTTATTTGCTGTAAATCTCAACATGATTTGTGTACAATAAACTGTTGGTGTATTGTACACCATTTTGTACCATTGTATCATTTTGTACCATTACTTACCTTACTAAATATGATAGTTTTGTTCTATTAATTATGTGGAGACTGTGGTTAGGGACTAGAGAATCGTATTTTTCGCTTGTTTTTGAATTTGGAAATACGATTTCTGGTTTCCAGAACTTTTCCACCATTTCTGCTTCCGTTAACTGCACTGCCTCTTCCGGTAAAGCCGTATCCTGCAGCTCCGGAATCGTCCATTCTAAACCCAACAACAAATCCGCCTTGCCATCCTGTAATGAAAACATATTTTTATTCAAAACAGGATGATTTCAAAATAGCAGTAGAAGAAATTGGGTACTGAACTACCTTCTGTGTGGCTATAAACTCAAATATACTGTTAAGTATATTTGAGTTTATAGCCACACAGATAGAGAAGTATGTTCGTAATTGACTAGTAATGGCAAGATACAAATCAAAGCTTTCTAGAATTTGCCGAATTTGCCAACGATGACGGCAGTGACTATGATGGTAACAATACCTGTTGTAGCTACTGATGGTGATTATTGATGGAAATTTCTAGTGATATGCACAAGGAGAATTTTGTTGATAATCTAAATGTGTATTCGTAAGGGATGTGCCTGGATTTTCTATAAATTTTCTATTACTAGTAACAATTGAGGCAGCCGCACGTGGTAACTGCGTGACCTCTTTCCTTGGTCACTCTAGACATTGTCACTTATATGAAGAAAACTAATGTTCACTGCCTACACAAAATGAAGTAATCATTCAGTATCATTGACAGACGCATGGATTGAAAAAGTTTCTGAATTAAATGTAGTTGACACAGTTAGACTTAGTTGATACAGATTTCATGTATGGACTAGTCATGTTACGTGTTAAGACTAAACACTGCATGGTGTAATAAGCTGTGGACAGGGATCATGGCAGTTCAAAATGGGCTCCATATGGCAGTCCATATGGGCTCTGCAATGGACCAGCATCCTTTGCACGCTTGATGGACATGGTTTTGGGGGATGCTATGTATTCCCATACTATTATGTTGACGACTTGGTAAATACAGGAGTATTTGGAGACCATGAACAGAAATAAGTTGCTATTAACGTAGACCAGAATATATATAAACAATCTAAAACGATGACAATTCTTTTGTAGTCCTATTTTTTCTACAACATATTTTTATGAATAATGTTAATCACAATCTTTATTATGGCTGTAGTAAGATTCGTGTGACAAACAATTTGTTCCATAAGGAATCCTTTAATTCTGTCTCTTTTTGATAGTCAGTGCACAATAGTGATAGTCATATGCAGAAAGAAGAAGGAATATAGCAGATAGCGGGAATGGTGGCAGAAATAACTTAAATAAGATACATTTGGCCAACGGTAAATGTAGC
>JAHWFP010185989.1:1127-20888 GCA_023313725.1 Lithobius niger | reverse complement strand
TTATCTCTTAGGGTTCCAAAAATAAAAAATAGAATGACCTGGATAGGGTGATTCAAGGCCATTCCGGTTGATGTCATGGGTCTCACCACATGTGACATATTTCAGTATATCAACCTTACCTTTCTATGACCAATGTTACCTGAGGTGTCATTGGTAACACTGACCAGACTTTTTGCCCACCCTGTATATATAGTATATATATATATCAAAACCAAAACTGGTGAAAAGAACGCCAAGTTCTGAATGGTTCGGCCCTTCAAAGGAGTGATATCAACACACCAAAACATTCGCCAAGCTAATCGCATCGCTTAATAGTTCGAAGGTTAAATGAAAACTAGAACATTGCTACTTTAGGTAGCAATGTTCAAGTTTTCATGTAACATCCAAAGTATTATTCGGTGCGATTAAGTTGGCAAATGTTTTGGTGTGTTGATATCACTCCTTTGAAAGGCCGAACCATTCGGAACTTGGCGTTCTTTAACCAGTTTTTGTTTTTTATATATCATTCTTTTTTTTTTTAATTCTGTATTAGAGTCAACTCCACTACCGTGCAGATGTGTAATAACGTGCCACGTCAACAATAAATTGGTTTTCAACACTTTGCTACTACCATTTGCTTAGAGGCCGAACCATTCTCAACTTAGTCACCTCTTTATAGGTTTTTGGTTTGGTTTTAATTTTGATGTAATTTGTTTTATTTAGTTAGTTTTGGTGTGTTAATATCACTCCTTTGAAGGGCCGAACCACCCTCAACTCCGTGGCCTCTTCACCAGTTTTTGACTTTGTTTATTTTGCTTTGTTTTTACAGTTTGTTTATTTTTCGTCTATTGGACGTGAATACAATTTCTTTCGCAACGTTGTTTACATTTACCGTGCTACACTAGTGTGTCTAGGCACGCACGTCAGTATACACGTTGTCATTGTCCGAACGTTGGCCGTCCAATGAGAGACAATGCTGACAATAGTTATGACAATGTTTTCGTTCTTAACGCACCCTCCCACGCTATCCCTGTTAAGCTCCAAACCATGAAAGGTACCATTCGTCCAATTTCACAGTTGGAAGCCTTCCCGTTTTCTCGGTAGCGATGAATAATCATTCTATGGAATTTAACATGGGGATGAGCGAATTAATTAGCTAGCTAGCTAGTAGTAACACATGCACAACGTTATTGAGGGTCAGATTTTGCATTGAAAGCAGCTTAGCTGGCATTCCTACACGAGTTAATTTTTGTCAGGTGGGTCATTGCTCTCGATTTCAACACAATTTAAGCTTTTGTACCGCATTATTATTTTTGTCCAAGTACCTGAAATGTGCCCAACTCTGATTCAGGATATAAGACACTGACGCTATGGCGTCGCGCTACAATGGTTTACAACCTCAACAATTAATTTGATGTGTTGTTTGTTGCGTAACTTGGCGCTGTGTCTAGATAATATGCTTAGTTGGGATGAGATGCACATATGAAGCAAATTCATCAAGCACTTTAATGAAAGAGGGCGAGCAGGTTCATTCTTGCCATGGTAGCAAAGGAAAAGAGCGAGCTGCCAACAATGTGAACGAATATGCCCTGTAACAATTTAACATTATGTAAGAATCGAAATATTGCTCCAATGAAAACGTAAATCTGTAAAATGTAAATGTAAATCTGTAAAAAACTGTAAGAATCGAAATATTGCTTCAATCTGTATGACTCGAAATATTGCTCCAATGAAAAGATAAGAAGATTTCTGCCTCCTTTTTCTTTATTTTTTCAACCCTTCTTTCTTTCAGAACGTTTGTTTGCTTTCTATTATACGCTGAGATCTTTTCTCGTGTTTATTCTACGTTGAGCTTTTTTTTTTTTTAGGGTTGTTTTAGTTTTTTTGTAGGATTGTTTTTGTTTTTGTAGGCGAATCGAAAATTGATCGCCAGAGAAGTAATTAATTTTGGTGTGGCGTATCTGAAACAATATAGCGTATGAAACTTCCTGGCAGATTTCGGCTTTTTCCTTAACTGATCTGTATTTTCCTTCTATTTCCATTATTCATTTTACATTATTAAGTTAAGAAATTTCCTGGAGGATTTCCGCTGTAAATTTAAATCTGTAAATGTAAATCTGTAAGAATCTGTAAGAATCGAAATATTGCTTCAATGAAAACGCTATTTAGTTTCCTAAGAAGACCAAACACCAGGGGTTCCGAGGGAGGGGGATCAGGGATGGGGTATTCAGACCACACATTGCGGGGGAGGAGGGGTGGGTACTGGGGGCTGCAGGGGGAATCTCACCAACAACGGGGGAAGGTGGGGGAGGGGCAGAGGGGTCCACGGGGGGGGGGCGTCAGCGCCGTTTGCAATTCATGCTGCCGAGTAAAACTTGTAGCACACTACACTTCACGTCGCAGGCCGTCAGATTTCTGTTTGGATTAAAAACGTGTAAATTAGAGGAGTCGCGTATACTGATCCGTGACGACCCGTCAGCTAACGGACAGAATTGATCGCATCGGAGAAGTGTACGCACCTGTCGTCAGCCGACGGCCGTCGTCGTCCGTCATGCGCCTGTGTACAACGTCTTTCCCATACTAATGTAGATGCGAACCGATTTCAGTTGCCTTCCAGACTTAAATGGCATCATGCCCGAGCGTAAAGAATTAATATTTAATAAACTACGACTTGATATTTAATTATCTACTTGAGGTCACTGCAAGTCCTTCATTTGCATTGCCAATTAAGGTGCGATCAAATTTAAAAGTTCAGCGCAGCCGACTGAAACGGTTGGCGACTAAAGCAATGTGTGCTGGATCATCCGTTGCAGTCAGTCGTCGGAAGGCGATGGAACGGAACGGAGCAGTATGCTACAAGCTTAAAGTATTTCGCTCGTGCGTACAATGATGCGGGAACAGCTAGTGTTATGAATTATTGTTATTCTTGTGCTTTTGAGTTTTTTCGTTTTTAGAATTTTAAAGTGTTTAACTTCTTCGGTTTCCTAGCCGTATATTTTATTGATTGATAACGAAACGAGGATTGCTTCGAAACGTCGCAAATTGTGTATTTTATGTCCAGTGTACTGGCTTTCTATTTTTGATCTGATATTTCCACGTCTTAGTTAAGTGCTTCTATTTCTTTTCAGCGCTATTATCGTTTCCGACCGCACGTTCCTTTTCATTGAGTTCGTCTTTCTTATCTGGCAGGGAGGAGCCATTTTATTTCACCAAATTCCACCGAGACCCCTGTTGTTGTAGAATTAAAGGGACACAGTTGAATAATTTATATTGGGGTGGTAAAGGCGTTCGGGGGAGGAAGGAAGACGAACGTGTGCAGGAAGCGGAACGGGAAGACCTTTTAAAGTTTGCTTCAACGTATTTTGCTGGAACAAGATGCGCTGAGAATTCGAATAGAATTTATTTTTTCTGTCGGTTTTTTTTAAGGGAGGGGAATGAGTTCGCGAAAAAGTAAGCATGGTTACAGAGTCATTAGTAGTGATTCTTGTTAGTGGGCTATCCTGATTTCACATGTTTGGATATTACTGCTTTTTTACTTTGGCTTCGTTTTTTTTTGCTTTCGTTCTTTTTCATTTTGCTTTCGTTCTTATTTGTGTTGCGCAGAGTGCAACAATGAACGAAAGCAAAATAAAAGAGAAGGGAAAAAAATGGACGAAACCAACGTAAAAAAAGCTGTAATTCTGGTTTTTTAACTTGTGAAATCCAAAGCGGGCCGTCCTCCCCGCGCTCACAGGAACGACATCATAGTTAAACCATGCGCAATGGCTGTTTGCTGTGACGTCACCCAATGACGAACGAGAACAACAGCTGTTTGGCCGTCTGATTGGACTAGCCCAGTCACGTGATACGCACGTCACAGCAAACAACCATGGCGTGTGGTATAGTAGCCTTACAGTGCAGCCCACTACATGTCAACAAACACAGAAAATTGTAAACACTAAACAATAACTAATTATGTGTGAATTGTAAATTACATATTGGTAATTACATGGTTTGAAACACACGTGGGAGAGCTAAATTTTATACCTTCATAAAAAAAAACATCCCCACATTGCGTATCCGCGTGGTAAAAATGTTTCTGATGCATCACACTGATAAACTCTTTTTCAGAGTTTAGTTTGGTACAAAAACTCACAGGGAGAACAACATGCCAACAACAGAACAGAAGAGGGCGGAAACACTGGAATGCCATCTAATGAAGATAATCGTTCATTTTCACTTCACATCAAATTCTCACTCTTTCTCCCAGGTGATTTGCTTTGTGTTGGGTTCGTTTTACCCAGAAGGCTTTATTTATTCTATAGATACCAAGATTGCCGCCCCACTTTTACTGGGGTGATACAAGGGAGGGTACAACATAATCCCAAAGACCCTCCAAAACTTGAAACGGAAAAGAACCAGACCGCAAAATTTGGCCAATTTCGATTAACAATCTGCACCTACGTTTGATAGTTTCTGCTCTTATATATGGACATACGATATATCTTTACAATCACTGAAGTCTTTAGCCAGGTTTGCTTTATTCCAGAACTTCCTACTTTTCAGGCTGCTTACGAAACAATAAAAGTCGACAACTAAGTAGCACTTTCAGCAGAAATGAAATCGGCGGCTATTACTCTTGTATTTGTTCGTGTAGAACCGCAGTCAAAGCATCCTGTGCGCTCATTGGGCCAGGGTCTGCAATGTACACTGAGAGTGCTATTTCGTTGTCGACTTTTTTGTTTCGGAAGCAGCCTGAAAAGCAGGAAGTTTTGGAATATAGCAAACTTAGCGGATCGACAAGGGAAGACTTCAGTGATTCTAAAGACGTGTCGTATGTCCAAATTAGAGCAGAAACTCATCAAAAAGTAGGCTGTTGTAAATTGGCCAAATAATGCGGTGTGGTTTCTCTTCCGTTTGACGTTTTAGGGGGTCTGTGGCTTTATGTTGTTCCCTCCCTTGTATCCCTAGTAAACGTGGGGCGGCGATCTTGGTATCTATCTATCTATATCTATCTATATTTAGACACACGCTAGTGTGTCGCGCCAAGTTAGACAACAAACATCACATCAATTCAATTGTTGAGGTTGTAAACCATTGTAGCGCGACGCCATAGCGTCAGTGTCTTATATCTTGAAGCATAGTTGGTCACATTTCAGGTACTTGGGGAAAAATAATAATGCGGTACAAAAGCTTAAATTGTGTTGAAATCGAGAGCAATAACCCACCTGACAAAAATTAACTCGTGTTTGAATGCCAGTTATGCTGCTTTTCCAATGCAAAATCAGCCCCTCAATAACGTTGAAAATGTGTTACTTTAGCTAGCTAGTCCTACATTCCTACGCCCATAACAGTATTAACCTCACGACCTCTGGCCTATATACCGTTACGTTAATGGACAGAAACGCGTGACGGATTGGGTCTTTTTACAATAGTCATTCGTTCTTGTCATTTCTGTCTAGGCAATTCAGAGGTCTGAGGGCGTAGGGGGAGGATGTCTGGGTCTGGGACCACCGTGTTGGGGGGCGGGATTGTTCGTATTATAGCCCCGAGCAATTTTAGACTTACCGATTTTTGACGAGATCCTTACTTCATTCTGTTCTCTGATAGCTGTTGCGGAACACAGCTCACTAACTATCAACTCTTGGATATTTTTTTTATCCTCCAACGCGTCTCGTGAGTAGACATCGTGTGTGTCGTATACTAGGAACTTAACGCGCTTTTTTTTTATTGACTTTTTTTTTTAATTGGTTTTTCATGTCATTAGACAAATACCTCCGACATCCTTCTCGTGCAAGAGATCGGTCTGTGGGCCTGCTATCCCGTGCCCCCTACCCACTTACTTCCCTGAAAGCCCCGACCCACCGCAAGTTTTCTTTCTTTTTTCTCTATTGTAGTTAGTCGCCGATATGCAAGGGATCACCGTCTCGCGCGACTTGCACTTGTACGCCCTGTTTAAATGCTTCAAACGGGAAAGGGCAATACATCGTGCCCTACGGCAAAATCTAGTTGATGCTGGGGCGCTTCCAGCTAAGCCTTTTCTACTTTTTTTTTTTAGCTAGGGTGGGATTCAACAGCCCAAGAACGCGTTCCTAGTTTTTACGTAGTTTCTACTCTGGGCTGAAGTGTACTAGGCAACTGGAGGAAAACAATTATCGCGGGCGGGGCGCTGCACGGATGCGGCAGAGATATGGGGCGGGTATCTAGCGTTCAATGGGGAAAACATAGACCCTAGGTGCACGTGGGCCGACCGATAGACCCAACTCTGTGTTGAAGTGTACTAGTCACCTGGAGGAAACAGTTATCCCGGGGTGGGCGACGCATAGATGCGGCAGGGATATGGGGCGGGTATCTAACGTTCAAGGGAGGGAAAACATAGACCCTAGCACTTGGGCCGACCGATAGACCCTAGATGCACGCGCCTCCCCCCCTAGGATTCAAATGTGATACCCAAGGATACATAGGACTCTGTTAGGGGGTACCACTATATTAATCACTTCGGTGATAATAACTACTTGTGTCATGTATAAGGTGTTATCAATAACACAAAAAAGTTAAAAACAAAAACGGGTTTATAGTCTATTGACCGTGTAAATAATCAAAGTTAAAAAAAAAAACGTAGGGAAAAAACGAAAAAAAGGTTACGGATAAAAGGGGGGGGGGGGGGAGAATGAAACAAAAAAAAAATGCTGTGGCGTTTTCTTTTTCTTTTATGTTGGCAGATATAGGGTAGTTTAGGTTAGATTAATTGCTTTGGGTCGAATTTCACGAAGCAGGGGTACGGAGTTTCCTCAAGGAAACGATTTTTTCAAGTAATGTTTTTTTTCTGCTGACATTTTTTCCAGCCGGTTATTTCTCCGTATATTCATTGAGAAGATGATATATTAATATTCGTAATTGATTTTTTTTTCAATTCTTGTCCAATTGAAAAAATTGGATTTAATTATAATCAAACATTTTAGCAACGTCAGTTTGGAATTTAGTGTCGAGCTCCATCTGAAAACAAGCAATATGACAAGTGAAACCGACTCGTTGCTCTTTATCCTTCTGTCAACAATAAATGCTGACAGACTGCGCTCCCAAGCGAGTGCGGGTCGGCTCGCAAACATTTATTACGTGTAAAATGAAAGCGCTTTCAGAGCTCGGCATGAGGGCTGGCCCCAACCCCTGGCTGATCAGCGGCGACGAATTATTACGCGTGAAATGATTTCTAGCCTTGTTTGGCCCTAGGAAAAGCATGTCAGATTATGAAGCCTCCAATCGCAGTGAGCAGAATTGTCAGAGTCGTGGCCACCTAACCATACGACCAAACCAAGTAGACGGCCGTTAGAGACGATTTGGGGGGGGGGGGGGGGGTGCACCCCTCCAATGTTTGGTCATCGGCAAAATGACCAGAAAAATAAACACATTTTTTAAAATTGACTTCATGCCACCAAATTTTCTTGCAATATTGTGAAACGCTCTAATCGAAGTGGAATGTTGGTTGTCGGCAGGAGGTGGCCATACGCCACTTCTGCTGCTCAAAGTTACCAGAATTTACAGTGTGTTCGTTTGCTGACGCTGCAACTTTCGAAGAAAACGTTAGATTCAGCTTCCAAAAATGGCTTAAAAGAAATTTTTAAAAACCGGAAGTCTGAAGCGGAAGTGGCCTGAAAGTGACGGAAGTGTACAGAAGACCGGTTGCGACTAGCTACTATCTGCAGCCGCTTTTGTTTTATTTGACTTTACTTAAACTCCATATTGCGCTTCCTATGCATAAATGAGAATGTGTTTCACCGCAAAGCAACCTCACTTTCTCATTTTTATGGGAAGTACCCGAGTGCAGCGCACGTGAGCCATGTTTCCCTTACTCCTATATAATTTAATCGACTGTGTATGTTTGTTTTTCATCCTGAAATCGGGAATTCACCACAACTAATCTTCGTAGACAGGTACGAGTGAGTGAACCGAGTTTTGAGAGTGCAGCTCTAATTATGCCTCGACATACGCTGAACTGTATAATAGCAGCTGTATAATAGCAACTGTATGAGGGCAGCTGTCCTTTTTGCGATGAATCAATCGTGGCTTAGGAGCGTAAAACGTGAACGCTCTTAAATTCCCTGCTCTCATTCGCTGTAATGCACCATACCAGATTTCACCCTCTAGCATTCCAGATCGTACTCCATAGAGAGGATTGGTTACTGATGCTCCCAACCCCCGTCTAATGCTATGATGAGTGTGTATAAAGCAGAGCAATAACTCCGTATTAGCTATAGAGCTCTAATTTCCAACGAGTCATTAAGTTAACTGCAAGGGGCACTGGAGATGCAAAAAAAAAACCGGGGTCTTTAGTCAAGCTAACACTGTGACAGCGGATTTCATTAATAGGCCTAAAAATATCGTTTTGTCCAATCTCTTCCACTTCGAAACACATATTAAGTTTTAAATCGGAAGAAAAAAGATTCCACTTGCTGTTAAGTTCAAAAGCTGTCAACAAATCCAAAAAAATGAGAAATTCTCCGTCACAGCATTGGCTTGACAAACTACGCTCATATTTTACGTCCACGTATATCAAGTGCACCTTGCAGCTAGCTCAACAACTGGTTCCACATACGAACTCCGCAGTGAATATAAAGAGCGTTATTGTCACTGGTCGATACGTAGTTCGACCACGGACTTAATCCCGTGAAAACACATTTACTATGATACAAATAAACATTTATATTATTCGGTCGAGACAAGAAGAGACTTATCCTAATCTCGGTGTCGTCTTGACAACCTTGTATCTCGGTCTTGTCTTGTTACACTTTCACCTCTCGACAAGTCTTGACAAGTATTATATCATTCTGGAATTTCTCGAATTGCTGTAATTACTATGGAAGAAGTTGAAAAACAAGAAACTAAAAACTAAAAAAAAAAAGTGGTTGAACACACAAAGGAACAAGGTACGTGTTTCATTAACGAAAACATGCCTTCATCGTCATGAAAAAACGTAATAAAAACCTCTTTTCCCCTTATGAATAAAATGTAAACGTAAGTTGGCGTTAGTCTGCTACATAAGCGGTTCCCAACCTTTCTACAGTATTCCTGCCCATTGGGACTAGCTTGTGGTGGTGCCCCCCCCCTCCCCCCGCTTAAATCGATGTATCATTTTTTTTTTTTTACATTACGATGAGATAGTGTTGCCAGGTGGGTACAAAAAAGTGCAAAATTTGACCAAAATGTCTGAAGATTGCACAAAAAGTCTGTAGATGTATAAAAAAGAAAACGTCACTTTTGTCATACAATTCAACTTCTTTTGGGATACACGTTTAAGAACAAAATGTTCACTTCAGATTTTTATAGTATGGTGCCGGCAGCAGTTCGCGCCTCCCCTGCAGTTGTTCCGCGCCTCCCAAGGGAGGCCCGCGTCACCGGTTGGGAAACGTGTTGCTATAGAGAACATGGAGTGGGGGGCGCGGCTGGCAAGAAAATTTTGTTATTTCCATGCAGGTAGACTTTGGGATCACACCACATTAAAATGAGGTTAAGTAAGCAAGGAATAATTAATGGACATTAAAAGGAAAAATTAAAAGAATAATTAATGGGAATTTCACATCTTAAGTTTCTTGATTTGCGTTAATGTTAAAACGATGACTAAATAATACTTTTGCAATCATACCATCGCCAGGTCCAATCTCCTTAGGAAAAAAAATGGGCTAGACTGGCAGAAAAGCCAAAGTTAATTGCATTAGAAGGAAGTTCGTTTAGAATAATTTTGCTGTGGAGAAGTGCTTGGTTATAAATAATGGCTGCATTACTTCTTTTTATTTTGTGTCTTACACACACTAGCACTCTAAAAGCACCAATTACGTCATGCTACATGTTCCTATTGCTTACACGTCATATACGCAGCTATTGCGTTTTGGGTAAGTAGGTTGGAATCTAGATTACAGACCAAAGGGCTACAATGCTATAATTAAAATCCATCGTTTGAAAACAGCATTTACTTCAATGTCCTATTAAATGTTGTTGCTGGAAAGAAGTAGGTCCAAGGAGTTTACACGCTTGTATACTGTTCTCCCAGTCTCATTCCATATCGTAGCGATTGATGAGCGCTATAGCTTAGTTAAGTGGCAGCAGCCTTTTTAGAACTTCAGGGCCTGCATTATCCTTTGCAGTCTAAACATATACACTAGCGGCAGTGTAGGAACGAGCAAACTTATGATGTGAAGTGGACATCTTACTTATAGAGTAGAGCTGTCCTAAGAAGGTTTAGTCTTGTCACGTAAGGGTACGTTTCACTGGGAAAAGTAAATTTCATGGAGAAATATAACGCTTAATATGAAGACGCATGGAGCTCACGTGGCTTAGTCAAGCAAGCAGGTCGACTGCCCGATTGACAGCAGTTGTGTTCGCGGCCGGCGCGATCAGAATCATTTTTGTATTTTGGCCTCTTGGCACGGAAGCTCAAAGAGAAATTCGTGCTGCACTCGGTAGCTTACGGCAGTGCTGAATAGCACTATAGCTCTATGATTACATTGGTAAAGGAAAGCAAATTTAAGCAATGCGCTTTGAAAAACTCCTTAAATCCGGCGTGTTTACAAGAAGAGAGAAGACGCCTTCGATTAAGGATTGCCATTCACATAGGTAACTTCTTCCTGGTCGCCCTTTGGCGGTAAAGGGTACCCCCCCCCCCGGCCCGGATTTAAATCTGTATGTAGAAAATTGGGCGAGTCCTTGTGGTTTCTTAGTCATCACGTACTATTATTTTTAGAATTGTTTTCTAAAAATGAGTGGCAGCAAGACATTACAAAGGGGCCGTTATCTGTATACCATCCTCTCAATACGATTTTGAGTGTTTACGTGGCTAACAACAAGTCACATCCAAATGCTAAACCATCAAACGACAGTGAATTCAAACGGTGGCGACAGTTCGGAGAAAGCGCTACGAATGGGCATTTACTATAAAGACCAACAGGTGCGACAAGGACACGTAGATGTGACCGTTGAACAGGGCCTTGTTGACTTTAAACAAACACATACTAATTATTGAACAACGTTGAACAACGCTGTTTTTACAAAAGCAGCGCAAGTATCCTGTCATAACAGTCCGCCATGTTTTCTTACACCAGATTGCAACTCGATGGCGCTGCGTCGAGGTGTAAGACGCGGAAAATTTCCGTCCCGCCGGATTTAATTAGGGACCACAAATTTTTTAGAAATTAACCCTAACTCTTTATCTCTATACGGTGTTACTCTGCAAAGGATAGTTCCCCTCTGTGTAGCTGTAATCCAGCTTTTGACGATTGCCACCTACAACTTAAGCAACTTAACTTTTGTACTAATATAAAAACGTACGAAACTCATCAAGAATTTTATGTAATGCTAGCTGTTATGTTCTATTGCAGAAGGGTCTCTTTCAATATTGGTAATTCTTGCTTTGTGGCAAACGCTTTTCCATCTTAAAACAAATTGAGCTCTCAACTTTCATTGCGTGCACAAGTTAACTTCGCAAACTCTGCTCAATCCCGTCTTTCAAATACTCTAAATATCACGAAAGAACATCCGATTTCCATAACAGCGTTGCCCTAGATTGCTTGCAGCAACGGTTCTCACGGCGGCGGCGAGCGTCCTTTAGCGTTCATTCTGCGGATCACTTTGGTTTAAATATTACAAAGTGTTAGCCGCACGTGGCTTTGATATTCTCTCTTTGTAGCCGCATTTGTTGTGCACGTCAGTAATGGAGCACGCTTGACCTACTCCGCTCAGCCCAGGCATCGAATCGGGGCGTTGTCTGTTATCAAGTTGGTTGTTGCTGTCCGTTTCCGTGGGCGGTGGGTGTTGTTGGTGCTTGAGTTGCGAAAGGGTGTGAGGGAATTGGGATGGGGCTGACGTTAAGTGAAACGGGTCGGTGAAAATGAATAGGTGGTGCTTGGTTTGGTTTAACACAGCTGGCATGTTTCAGAGTTGAAGGTGGATGTGCACATATACACAGGACCATTCACCTGCGGTGCCCACAGGGGGGGGGGGGGTAGAAGTTCCTCCCCAATACCAATTTGTTTTTTTGGGGTTTTTTCTTTGGGGGGGGGGGGGGGCGAAGGCCAGCCAGTCGTAAAATTGAGAAATTGGTATTATAAGTCCTAAGTCCTCAAAGTTAAAATCCCAGTCAGCTTCAAGAATTTTTTACTTCCAAATTTTAACAGAAATTTAAGTTACTGCAGGCTAGTTTCAAAATGAAATTTAAAGATTAAAATAACTTCCGAGCTTCCACACTAAATAATAAGTATAATTATAATTGTTATCTGCTCAACAGTGTATTCTGTCACATATTTTCACATATTTTCATACTAGTTCAGTTTTTTTATCCCCCCCCCCCCTCTCTGACCCTCCAATTTATTGAAAAAGTGGTATATTTCAGAGCATTTTTAGTTAGGGGCACAAATAATCACGTTATGAAATAAACGTTTCCTAAAATTTAGAAGAGGGGAAGGATTGAAAAAAAAATGGGGGAACTCCTCAGAGACTCGGGGTGGGGGGGATGAACACCCTTGCCGTTCACTGTGGCAAATCGGTGACGGAGCTCAGCCTATCTACCTGAAAAAGCTGATCTTATTGGTGACTGGATAGGGGACCTAATGCTAATTTCAATAAAAAGTCCTGTACCATACCGTATTCAGCTGTGCAGTTTACTTTCACCGCTAAACTTAAAAAGCACCTGTAGATTGTTACAGGCAAGAAATTGCACAAACATACGCTAAAACTCGATGTTTTGGCTCATCTCAGAGCCATTATAGAGAGTAGCTTAAGTAAAAACAAATTACAAATAACAAAAGTCATGAGACAAGGGGCAAGAAAAACGTCTATCTTAACAAGGCAGAACTTGCTAGGATGAGTTAAAAACGGACAGAACCGTACAAAAAATTATAAAACATTAAAAACTAGAGTGGACTTCGATGCCTGCTTGTGGCTAGGGTATGAGGGAACTAGCACTTCGTTTGGTTCGAGTCCCCTCTAGTTTTTAAATTTTTATAATGTTTTTTTATGGTTCTGTCTGTTTTGAACATGTTTTAGCAAGTTCTGTCCCGTTAAGATGGACATTTAACTTGTCACTTGACGCATGACTTTTTTTTTATTATTTGTGATTTGTTTTTCGTTTAGGTATTCTTGATAATATCTCTGAGATGAGCCGAAACGTCAAGTTTTGACGTATGTTTTTGCACTTTCTGGCTTGTACTTTGTAACAATTCGGTTTCACACATAATAACCAAAGCGTCCCGTGCCGTTCAATAAATAAAGCCGGCCACAATTTTTCTGTGCCAGCTTGGCGACATCTCAAAACATTACTGGCACAGTTCAGTGCGGCACAGCGTGGTACGACTCCACACTCCATAATGCATGTGAAATACAACAGGTACCGAGCTGCGCTTCAGGCTCTCAAAACGAAAACAACAGTGGTTATGAACCCAGGATGCTGGGGAGGAAGGCAAGCAGGAGGGGAGGAAGGAGAGGAGAAGAAAGGAGAGGAGGAAGACTGATCACGAAGATGTGGGGTTAATTGTAGTGGGGGCAGAGCCTGGGATGGAGGAAGAGGGTGCGAGAAAAACGTGGCCGGCCACATTGATATTTATTAAGTTTGAAATGAAATCGTGTGTGAGACAAGGCCATGGTTGAGGTTGTTTTCATGGCTCGGTACGTTACGATTCGGCCACAGTACCCTTTGAATTGTGGCGTGTGAAATCGGTAAAAGTCACTGTTGATCTGCCTGGGTAGTGTGAGGGACTAACAGATTCCTTAAGTATATATGGAATATCTATTCTGGACGTTTTCTCGTGCTACTATTGTTAGAGGTTTCCCGGTTTGACTCGCCAGGTTTTCCACGCCAATTCTTTCTGCTAAGTGTATACTAGCATTGAAAATTGATCTGGTTAACCCAGTAGCTTGCACAGACCACCGATAGGGCAGGGGCGCCTTTTAGTAAAAGGGCACAGTAAGTTTTAGTGGCGTTCTTTTTTTTAAAACTATTTTGCTCTGTATTTATACTTTTCTGCTCCTTCTTTAGCCCTTTAGAACTTTTCAGACTTTTTTTTTATCCTTTTTAGGCCTTTAGGCCCTTTCTTAGGCACTGCCCGCACCAGCAAATATTGGCATAAAGACACATTTTTTTTTTTAGAAAAAAAGGCATGCGAGTAGGGCAGGGGCAATGCCCCCTCCCTCGGTTAATCTATATGCGCCCTAGTTTGCTTCAGATGTAAAGCTTTTATTTATGGGCATTAGTTTGCTCCAGATAACGTAAGGTTCATCTATCCAAGCACTAGTTTGACGTTGTAAGGTTCATCGTTACGAGCACTAGTTTGCTTTAGGCAACGTAAGGCTCATCTCTACAAGGACTAATTTGCTTCAGGCCCAGCCATATGGATACTAAATTGCTTTGGATAACGTAAGGCTCATCTTCTTGAGTACTAGTTTGCTTCAGACGATATAAGGCCTATCTGTACGAACGTAAGGTAACGTTTGGCTCATAGCCGAGCGTCTGCTTCAGACGATATAAGGCCTATCTGTACGGACGTAAGGTAACGTTTGGCTCATAGCCGAGCGTCTGCTTCAGACGATGTAAGGCCCATAAACGGACACTAATTTGCTTCAGGGAATGTAAGGGATCTGTCAGAAAAATACTCTGTTTCAGACGATGTAAGATGTATTTATAAGGTCACTGGTTTTCATCAGACGATGAAAAGCCTGTCTTACATAGTCTGAAGCAAACTTGAGTGCTTGTAAACATGAGACATTGTCAGTAGTTTGCTTCAGACGATGCAGTCCCATTTACACGAACACTAGTTTGATTCACATGATGTAAGTTTCACCTTTCCGAGCACTAGTTTGCTTCAGGTAACGTAAGGCTCATCTATCTGAGCACTAGTTTGCTGCAGACGACGTAAGACCTATTTATTCGGACTATAGTTTGCTTTAGACGATGTAAAGCAAATTTACGAGTGCTAACACTTGTGAAGTTCCCATTGCCATTTTTTAATGCGTATAGATCAACTTTTTACACCTTTTTTTTACGTGCCATAAAAAGCTGGTTTCCTACAGTGAAATAACCGTCCATCTTAGGTGTTGAAATTCCCTTTACCATTTTCATTGCCATAAATGAAGTCTGGACATCTGTCCCAACACATTAAACTTAAAAACACCATTTACCTGTTTCTCTTTTTTCCCTTCACTGATGCAGCCCAGATGTTCTGCATGTGTTACGGTTTCTGTGGAATTAAAATTTATATTTTTGTAAATTTTAGGAGCCCGACAAGCTGCTGCCGCAGATGAAGACGATTATGGTGGGTCGACCGACGTGGACAGCGATAGAGAAGGAGGTCAAGGAGATGGGAGCAGCGACACGGAAGATGAAATTCGAAGGTAGAAATGCAATTTCATTATTTTTTTTTGCTAATATTTTTAGGGAAATCCGGGGACTGGAGTCACGCTACACTGTCACCATGATAAGTTAATGAGTTGTTGTTTGTAGATGTGTTGTAGAATCTCCGATTTAAAATTTACTTACAATGTTTAAGCCTTAATTTATTCTGTCTGCATAAAAAAGTTTGTATATATATACACTCAAAGAAATTAAACTTAGTGTGAACGTCGTAATACAGTTCCTGGATACGACATTGGCACATCGGGTGCAGGGGGGAGGGGAGCCAATATTACAATTTCGTAAAAGTAAATTAAACTGAAAATATTCTGACAAATTTCTTTGTAAAGTTTGAGACATTACATTAAAACTGCTGAAGATATGTTGCATAATTCGGCTGCGAAGGGCGTAAAACGCCTCCCTCCCAAGACCCCTTAGCTAACCCCATTTTTAATTCCATTTTTTTTCTCTCTTCACTTTTTCTCCCCTTCGAACCTCAAACTCGTTCTTGTTTAATGAAAACATTTTTGGTTAGAACTAGGGCGGTATCTGATTGCCTTCGAACCTCTAACTATCGTTCTAGATTAATGAAAACATTCTTGGTTAGAAGTAGGGCCGCATCTGACCACCTTTGAACCTGTTGGCTTCAAATTTGTCGCCTGTAACTTTCGTTCTTAATTAATCAAAACATTCTTGGTTACAACTAAAGAAGTATCTGATCACCTTCGAACATCTCACTTTAGTTCTTGATTAATGAAAAAAAATTCTTTTGGTTAGAACTAGGGCGATATCTGATAGCCTTCGAACCTCTAACTTTGCATTCCATAAGAATTTGTTGCATTGATCTTTTGGTGGACGATCGATGAGTGTTGGCAAAGTACGCTTATCTGATCGGTAACTTAAAATGGCAAAGTCCCTACTTGATTTGACTGTTAATGTAGTGTAATACATACTAGGCTTCTCTAGCAGCTACAGGGTCGGCAAATACAGTGTGGTCCATAAAAAACGCAACAGCATATTTTTTCTAAGTCCAAACTTTTGTGTTAGCACCCTCCAGAATCGTAAAGGATCAGATGATGTCTAACAGAACGGTAGTTTTAGAAGTCCCTGTACGGTTCTGGAGGATGCTAACAAAAAAGTTGGACTTATGGACCATACTGTATGATAGCAAATTTGACGCTTACCTAGTTTAGGGCATTTGGGCGCATTCATTCGGTTTAGGCTAGTAAACACCGATCATTCCGATCATTAGTCATTCTCAATAATGCCAAACCGGTGGTGTGATGTGTCGTTGTTGTGTTTGGATAGAATGACATCATTTGGTGTTGCTGGGTCTATGCTGGTCTTATCTCATGTATACGGCAGTGCCGAAATAGCAATGCAGAAACTGCGTTACGGCAATGAAAGGACATTGTTAAAGCACTGTTGGGCATGCAGCCACCACCCGGTTAGTCAGCTGTAATCATATCAAAAACCAAAACTGGTAAAAGGGGCCGCCAAGTTCCGAATGGTTCGGCCCTTCAAAGGAGTGATATCAACACACCAAAATATTTGCCAAATTAATTGCACCGCTTAATAGTTCGCATGTTAAATGAAAACTAGAACAATGCTACTTTCGGCAGCAATGTTCAAGTTTTCATTTAACGTCCAAAATATTATTCGGTGCGATTAAGTTGGCGAATGTTTTGGTGTATGGATATCACTCCTTCGAAGGGCCGAACCATTCGGAACTTGGCGGCCCCTTTTACCAGTTTTGGTTTTTGATATGATATCAGTCTTTTTTTTTTAAATTGTGTATTAGACTCAACTCCACTACCGTTCAGATGTGTAATAAAGTGGCACGTCAACAAGAAATGGGTTTTCAACAATTTGCTATTACCTTTTGCCTATAGGCCGAACCATTTTCAACTTGGTCACCTTTTTATACGTTTTTGGTTTGGTTTTAATTTTAATTTTGTTAGTTTAATTTCGTTAGTTTTGGTGTGTTGATATCACTCCTTTGAAGGGCCGAACCACTCTCAACTTGGTGGCCTCTTCACTAGTTTTTGGCTTTGTTTATTTTGCTTTGGTTTTAGAGTTGGTTTATTTTCCGTGAATTGGACGTTAATACAATTTCTTTGGCAACGTTGTTTAGATTTATCGTGGTACGCTAGTGTGTGTCTAGGCACGCACGTCAGCATACATGTTGTCATTGTCCGAACTTTGGAGTAAAAAGCACGGTAATATATTATATGAAGTCAAACCAAGCAGTGCTACATAAAAATACAAACAACGTTTCGAAAATTATAAATTTTCGTCTTCAGGTTAGTAATAAAATTAAAGCATGGCAAAAGCCACTAAGTCAACCTATATTAAAAGCATAAAACAGACATTTAAAACGGATAAAAACCACCAATTTCTCCCCTCAAAAGAGGCAGAAATGGCAGCCGAAAAGCAACGACCCACCTGCTCCGTTGGATGTCACGTCGCAAGGCTAGGTGTATGCAAATCGGGGTCACGTGTTTCAAAGATGTGATGCGTTCGTTATGTTGGTTTTACAATATGCCTGGCAAAAGAGTTGAGTTTAAGTGATTTAATTACAGGAAAATATTCCTTTAGAAATTTATTATCTGGCACTAAGTGGTTATGTACAGGTGGTGTATGTGTATGGATGACCAGCGTTTCTAGATTAATTCTTGCCCTGGTGCATTTTTCACGAAACAAGATTTGGACCTTGTCCAAGTCGGGGGTGTGGCTTGTTGCGTATTTGTCTGGCGACTTGCCTGTTGAAAGGCAGTGTTGCACTAAAGAATTTGATTCGACTTTTAATTTGAAGTTTGATTTATGGGATGCCATACGTTCCTTAAGTTTTCGAAGGGATTGTCCCACATATGTAGCAGTACAGGTTGGCTCCGTACAGGGAATTCGATAAACAGTATTGCGTGTGGAAAGCATGTCGTCTGATTTGTTATTTTTTTTATTTTCATGGTGCATGGTCAGCTGCTTAATATTTTGGTGGCTGTTTGAAACAAGTCGGATGTTATTGATGTTAAGTTTCTTCTTAAGGACTTCAGAGATGCCTTTGAAGTAAGGCAGAGCAGTGAAACTCGTAGGGGGGGGGGGCATTTTGACCCCCCAAATCGGACCCCCCCCCACGAGTTTCATTGCTCTGCTTGGTTTGCCTTCACATAATTGTCCGAACTTTGGCTGTAGAATGAGGGACGATGCCGACAATACTAATAATGGTTATAACAATATGTTCGTATTTACGCGCCATCCTCGTTACACCCCTAGGCTCCAAACCATAAAAGGTACGCAATTCGTATCGTACTGCAGCCATTTGCCCAATTTCATAGCTGAAGCCTTCCCGTTATCTTGGTATCGATGAATGATCACCCTATGGAAATTAACATGGGGATGAGCGGACTAGAATTAGCTAGCTAGCGAGTTACACATTTTCAACGTTATTGAGGGTCAGATTTTGCATTGATAGCAGCTTAGCTGGCATTCCTACACGAGTTAATTTTTGTCAGGTGGGGCATTGCTCTTGATTTCAACACAATTTAAGCTTTTGTGCCGCATTATTATTTTTCACCAAGTACCTGAAATGTGCCTCAACTATATGCTTCAAGATATAAGACACTGACGCTATGGCGCTGCGCTACAATGGTTTATAACCTCGACAATTGAATGGGTGTGATGTTTGTTGTGATGATTGTTGCCTAACTTAGTGTGTCTAGATAGATTGTGCACAGCCTTGAAGATTGTGACGCTAAAACCCATTGGATAAATCATTTTACGCCTTTTACCAAATACGATGTACGTAAAATGCAGTTTGTTATGGATTTCAATTCTCCTTTTTGAGTCAACGGGTCCGGATGGGCCACAATCGAAATTAGCGTGTGTCCAGACTTATTTTGTTTCAACCTTTCACAGAGTTCAAATGTCTTGGATTACGGTGAAAGCAATTAGAACACTTTATAGGCATCACATATTTCGGGATTCAATTTACAAGTTTGAATTACGTATTTGTCTTAGCCCTTGTAGACTGTTAGTATGTATATGTTATGGATGATGTACGTGTACGTGTAAAATAAAAAAAAAAATGTCTGTGGCTAGGAGTCAAAGCTTTTTATACCTTCTTGACGGAATTATCTCTTGAGCAACAGTTTAAAGTCTTGGTCTCGTCTCATTTCTGCTGAGTCCCCAGTGAATGGTTAAGCCAAGTGAACTCATCCGTATGATGGCCTAACTTTGCCGACACATTAAGCTGATGCCAGAACTTTTGCAATTACTGTACAATACGACGTTTAAGTGACTTAAAACGTCGTAAATAAACGTACGTCTGAAGACCGTTCATTGTTAACACGGTCTTCGCCTTTAGGCTTCTGCTCATTAAAGATCCTTTCATCGTCACTGTTTACTAATACAACCTCATCCCCATTTTACCTCGC
>JAHWFP010185988.1:31403-49415 GCA_023313725.1 Lithobius niger | reverse complement strand
AACCATGGTTAGTACACGATTAATACTGTTATGATTTAAAAAAAAAACATCCTAATTTCTTAATTATCACCCGTTTTGATGCTATTTCTGCGACGCTTTCTGTGGCGAAAAAGCAATGATTCTGCAGCTGTTTTTTTTTCAAATTCTGCGACCCAAAAGTAATAATATTGTAAATGAAACCATTTCTACCGATCCGATACTAGGGATCGACCGATCATCGGATCGGATCGGTATCGGAATCGGCCGATATTTTTCATCCGATAATCGGATCGGAATCGGATCGGTTTATGTGTCCGATACCGATGTCTACTTCACTGCCAAACGCGAGTTTCAGTTTTGTAAATTGCTTCGGTTTAACAGATTAACTAACAAAGGCTTGTCACCTCTCAGTACCAAGAATTTATAAATTCTTGTAAATACTAATACTAATTAGGGATCGACCGGATACCATTTTGCCGGATCCGGGTCGGTTCCGGATAATTTGATGTCAGTGCCGGATCGGTTCCGGATCTTGGTGCCGGATCGGTTCCGGATCTTGGTGCCGGATACCGGGTATTTCTCACACAAAGATGAAATAAACCCGTTTTATTTGTTTCCCCTTATAAGTTGCAGCTACGGTGTTATTTTTCGTTTTGTTTCACATTATATTTTACATTAAACATTCAGAAGTCTTACGCTATTAAGAGTGCCTATAGGCTACAGCACTCCACTGGTTTGACAATGTTGCTAAGTTTTTTGAAACAATAAAATAAAGCACTAATTAGGTTAATCAATCAAAAAATATTTTAAATTAAGGATTTTCTCATTGATTAGCCTAGCCTATTGCTTCATTTCGAAAAAAAATTGATGAATTTTTTTTAATAAAATTTATTTAATTTATTTTTGCCAAATAAAATAACATAAAAAGCTGAAATACAAAAAAAAAAGTTAGAAAAATATTTACAGGTTTAAAAGTGGTTATCAGTTAATCATGTCTGGTTAAAAAAAATTACTTTTTTTATTCTCCAACATATTTTAAAATTTTGTTTAATTATAAATAAAATAAAATAATAACATACAGCTGAAATAAAAAATAAAAAACTAAATAAATATTTAAAGATTTAAACATGGTTATCAGTTAATCATGCCTGGTTTAAAAAAAACAAAATCATTTCAATTCTCCAAAATATTCTTAAAATTTGTTTAATTATAAATAAAGCCAAATAAAATAATAAAGCTGAAAATAATAATAATGTGCAGATTTAAATATGGTGTTATCAGACACATCAGGTTTTGGAGTTGGCTAACTACTCTAACTGTTGACTATCTCCTCCAGGAGTCCAGGTGGGCTCTAACGTTTTGCTACTGCTGATTTGACAGGCAATGTTTACCAAGTCTAAAATCGAATTAAGGAAGCAGATTCTCCAACAAAATGGATTTTGGATACTTCAAAGGCACTCAACATTTAGTCAGTGAAGTAAATACTTGGATTTTTCTCCAGAAATTAAAAGATTCAAAGGTGAACCATTTAACGTTTGCAGCTTCGTGCGTTAGGCCTAACTCACTCACCACGTGCGATAAGGAAATCCTGCCTGTTACACCTAATATATGCGGCTGATTTTTTTTTTTTACGGTTAGCCAAGGTAAGTTTGATAGATTAGAAAAAAAATCTAGTGAATTAAAGCTATCTTTGTGGAAATAAACTTTTTTAAATTACGATTTTTTCGCGGAGAAATGAGTCAACTTTCGCTACTACTTTAGTAATAACGCTCGGATTTGTGCTCATAACGGTTTTGATTTTTTGAACATCTTCGTTTCGTATTCTCCAATACATATTTTGTTACAATATAATTATTTCGTCTGCAATTTTTTATACTCGTAGACCGCTTGGTTATTTTACTAAGATTTTGCTAAGAAGCAAAGAAATAAAGAAAGTTGATTATTTGTGCAGGATCCGGTTTAAAATAATTGCCGGATCCGGATCTTGCCGGATACTGCAAGATCCGGTGCCGGATCCGGATCTATCCGGACTCGGTCGATCCCTAATACTAATGTCTAGTGCATTGCGTTTAAGTCGTCTAGCGATCGACGGGAACCAGCTGGTCCTACCGGAGCACGTGCCAAAACCAGCCAAAATTTGGTTAATTCTGAACATTGTGTATCTTGGTTACTTTTATTAAATATTTAACGTAAAAGTTCATAAACTTATATTTGCTTCTCGTTTACCTTTTGTTAGTTAAAGAAATCGATGATTGTAGAAGCTTTAGTACGTAAGTTCCGATCCTTGCAAGATTTCTTTGTTGTGGAGCTCAGTCACAAGGGCCAACAGAAAACGTACTAAGCGGAAATCCTGGACAGTGAATAAGCAGGTTGTGATTCTTAAATGATTTTAAAAATATATTGTGCCAAAATTGTAATTTTTTTTAGAAATACAAATCCATAAAAAATGCGGTAACGCGAAAAGTTTTAATTATTTGCTACGGAGTGTGTTGTCTTTTGTCTTAGCTGGTGTCGGCAGGGTGCTCGATGCGAGGACAACCGGGAAAAAGTAATGCAAATTGGGCCATTAAAAAAAATAGTTTCATCAAGTTTAAAATTATTACTTTTTTAAAAATAATTTATTACTAATATAGTATAACAATATCCAAGTATTTACTCGAATGCTGTGTTTTTACTACTGTTAAAATTATTCAAGCTGTATCCTCCATTTTACTGGGAGTAGGTGCACCTTTCGGGTATCAACTTTTAAAGAACATTTTGTAAACATTCGGTTTCTTCGACGTAGTCAGTTTATCCGAGCAACTATGATCTATTTAAAACTAGTTTTAAGTGGATCTGAATGAAATAGCATATATGGATTACCAATTAAAGATATTGCAGCAGAAAGGTTTATTCGTAGAAATTCAAGAGTAGATGGTAAAGCCTTGGATTGGTAAAGCAAACACCTAAGTTTTGTTTCGTGCTGGGTAGTTGGCCAGATGGGCTGCGGTGATTTTAAATCGCGTTTTCCTAAGCAGAGGTCTATTTTAGTTAGACGTGAGTTTTGGGAGGGGACAAGAAAGGTAAGCAAAGGAATATTTTTCCAATGTCCAGCGTTAATTTGTCATTCGTTCGTAATTAATTTTTTGCTAGACCATAAATTTAATTACTAGGATTTTGATTTTTTAGGGATGGGGGTTTAAGGAGCAGAGCCTGGAAACTCGTCAGTTGATTTTGAAATTAAAAGGCGTGACCAGCCCCAGTAAAGATTAGTTTTATAATTTCCAATTTTCATTTTTTCTCTAATGCAAGTGTGCATATGCAGTTAGTACAAAAGTAGGCTACTCATACTTAACATCAGAAGGTTTAATGAAGTTTGTAATGAAGAATTTTAATCAGCGTTAAATTCATTGTACTACAGTGCTGATAAATGGGTTTTGTGGTACTGGTGTGAGAAGGTGCCAAAAGGTACCGGACGGGATAAGCACTGAAAAATTTTACCCAGATAGATCCATTGTGTGTAATAATAATAACATTTTGTAACTCATTGCAATAAAAGTGTAAAAATATTATAATTATAATTTATAACTTATTTTCAATTATATGAAGTAACAAGGATAATATTGTATTTTTTAATTCTTATTAAGTTTATAAATTTTGTTTGGTTAAAAATATTAAATATCGGTATCGGATCGGTATCGGATCGGATCGGTATGACAGTTATCGGCATCGGATCGGATCGGCAAAAACCTGTATCGGTCGATCCCTATCCGATACCGCATGATGTTTGTTTACCGATACCGATGCTGATTTCATTTCATTCTGTTGCACTCTTGTTTATAGAATCATGGCTGTGTGAAGGTAGGGATCAGAAAGTCAGATGCCATGCAATTTCGTTAAGGATAAGACTTGGTGTTTTGCTTCCATTTGCGGAATTGTGGTAGTCACAGGCAGTTCTCTGTCTGGTGCCATGTTAGTGTGGCATCTGTAAAGCATACAGATTCCAATCCGATACCAATATATTAAGCATCTGCAGATGTATCATGTACAATTCCGGTCAAAAAAACGCCTTCGTTATACGGAAGAAGTTGCAGGATTAATGTATGTGATTCTAAATGAAAATGTTGATATCTAGAAAACTACTGGACAGAATTGAATGAAACAATTCAATTCTGGGTTGCTTATTATGCTATCAGTTATATTAATATACGTATTACATGTAATGGTACGTAGCCAAATATAATTGGCCGAGCGAGCAGCACGAGTTGATGTAATATACATTGATATAATATATAAGGCTGTACCGAACGAGAATTTGTCAGTCGAACCGAACCAAACCGAACAAACCTTAAATAAGCCGAACACCGAACACTTCCGAACCGAACAAAAATGTACCAAGCCAATCTATTTTAAACTAAAAAGGAAAAGAACTCAGTTCACAAAGATTCATCAAAGCACAAGTTTCTTAACAAATGTAGGTATTTTCACATGGACTTGTAAGTCCATAGAGGTTGAAACTCTGTTTAAACATTTAAAAAATCTCTACTACTTTCACATTTCTGAACCGTTAGAGCTAGGAACTTGTGGTTTGGCCCAACAGAAAGCTGGCGAAAAAACCTTCAAAATGGTGTATTCAAACATCAAAATCCGTCGATTAGAAGTTAAAATATGTTCGGTTTGGTATTTTGCGTTTCAAAGACCGAACACCGAACCGAACCGAACACCCTCTGTTCGGCCATGTTCGGTTCGGTACAGCCTTAGTTAATACTGCAAACTATTTCATCGAGACTTGCTTTTCCAGCACCTGCGTGTTGATGGAAGAAGTATTAAAATCCAAAATACACTCTTCCACCACAGCAGAACACTTCAGGCAAACTCCTGAGTTCACTGTAAATTTTCGGCGAGTCCTATCGCCTTCTTCAGATCAAAATACATAACAATTGTTTACTTTTCACTTTGGAAAAAGTTTCAGTACTGTCTAGTGAGTTTCGTACTTCTTTGAAATAAAATATTTTCAAAATACACTCAAATGCGCACAATTTTAAAAGTCAGGAAAAATATCGCAATATCTCTGCAAAGTAACTTTCAAAGTAAACCTTTCAACATTTTTAATTAAATATTATATGCAATTAATAATTGTTTTCAGTGAAAAGTTCATCACTGTGTTTGCGACTTTCTCGATTCTGTGGCAATTTTTCCAAATTTCGCCACATAATTAAGCAGAAGGTCGAGCCAAATGGAGCACAACGTTTAATCTCTGAACGCTTGACCTACGTAAAATTACAAGGGGAATAACCTGGCATCCTTTTCAAAGGTCAGCCAAGGAGACATTTCACTTTTTGTTTTCTAAAATTGGTAATGAGTCGAAAGATTCCCCAATTCTGCATTTTTCTGCGAATTCTGTGTCACCAAGTTTGGCTGACTGAACTCAACAGAGTTCAACTTAAATTTTCGACAGATTTTCGTCCGTCTTCTTCAGAAGTTGGCTTTCTTCAAGGTCCTTTGAGTGTCAGCTCAGTTGTTGTTTTCTGTAAGTTTTAAATTGTGCCCGGGTGGGTTGGAAATGTGTAACTTTGCCTTCTAAAAAATTAATCCAGTACTGTACCACTGTAATCGCCGTTTACCGGTTTTTGCCAGAGTTGCTGATATTAGTCCGATAATGATACAAGTGTCGGTATTGTTGCAGCGTTACTAACTACGGTTACTGAGCGTAACATCATTATTATTTTGTTTTGCAGGTGTACACCATGTAACCTTTGCTGGTATAATTGAAACTCATCCATCAAACCTGGCATTCAGCACTTTACACGTTTTCCCTGACTGCATCCGAGTTGAAGGCTATGGGAGGGAGAAGAGCTTTGTTATGCCTTTCCGAGAGACAAATGTACCAGCAGAAGCATCAGTCGCCAACACGGCCATGGAGTGTGAGGTGCAGTCCTGAGAAGGACTCTCGGTCCTCCCGTTGATCAGGGGGAGCTGTATGTTGTCGGGTGGAGAGGAACGGATGTAAGCTTATTTTATTTAGAGGAGTAAGAATCTCTGATGTACAGTTTTGTATAGGGTGAAAAATTGACAAGTACAAGTTGTATTTATTGTCGTATGTAAAAAGTATGTATATATTACAATAAGCCAATAAAAGGTGTGTAAAAGTCGGAAGTATTTTAAGTCACTGGTAGGGAGTACACAGTTTGTTAAAAATCACAGGGGTCGAATTTCCAAATTTTGATCCGTGTGCAAATTTGCACTCGAAAATATGTTACTGGGGTGCAAAAAACGTCTTTGGAGTGCAAAACCCAAATGTAAACCTATACTATATAGTATCGTATTTTACAGCCATTGAAAATTATAACATTCAGCATTACAATAATGTGTACCGTTTTCCTGCACTTTGCTTAAAACTTGACTTCATTATTCAACTGAAAAACCTATACCCATAATTTAACCAAATGTAGTAAAAATTGGAGTTTAACTTCTTTGGAAGGAATGGTGTCGCTGGAAATCAATAAGGCTGTACCGATCAGCATTTTTTCTGCCGAACAGATTCCGATCCGATCAGCTACAAATTGATTGGTGTACCGATCCGATTTAACTGAACCGATCGCTATAGATTTTTAACAATTTTTTTTTTCTGGCTTACACAAATTTGTAGGCTAATGAAAACATTAGAATGCATTTTTTTTGCCCAAATAAAAGTAACAATTTGTCCGTTATTAACCTTAGCCTGCACAATGTAAAACAAGTAGGCCTAGCCTAAATTATAGCAAAAGGTAACCAATGTGGAGAAACACAATTTATTTATTGTCAAGGGCCTGGCAAAAATCGAAAATCTGCAGGTTTTTGTTCGTCGAACCGATTTTTGCCGATCATCCCAAAATCTGTTCGGCTAAATCTGTACGGTACAGCCTTAGAAATCAACTACAAGCTGTTTAAAATGTCGCAAACCGCAAGTGTGTAGCTTGTGCCGTTCAAAAGTTATGAAATATTCAACTTCGGCGTGTAATTTGTCCTTGTGTATCCGAATATTTCTACCTCTGAAATCAGTAATGTGCGAACACTCCACGTATTCTAGGGATCGACCGAATCCAAACCAGATCTGAAGCCGGATTAAAATGTTTAAGGTCTAGACTATTTTTCAATAACCTGGCTAAGTTTTGGCCAATTTCGACATTCCAGTACACCATTCGAAACGTTTTTTTCACCACCTTTCCAATGGAGCCATTTTCAAATAATTTTCAAATTTGTATAAATGCAAAGGGCTGGACAATCCACAAAGGTTTTATTTTGGACTAGAGGAAGCCCGTGCTATGCACGGGGCCGGTCACATTTCCCGGGACATTTTCCCGACGACTTGTCAGATTAATTGAAGACTCTTGCCTGGTTCCTTTTTGGCTGCAGGTAAAGTGGGAGAGTGATTACCGGGACATTTTCCCGACGACTTGTCAGATTGATCGACCACTCATGTCTGGCTCCTTTTTGGTTGCAGGGAGAGTGCATTTTCAATGCGGGCGCGAGGAGGGGAGAAGTGGTCTTCCTTTAGGCTTTCCTTTTAGCCGGCCTCCAATATTATAATAAAGATTCGGTTAGGATCCGGATCCAATTTGCCAAATCTTATAAATTATCCAGATGGATCCAGATTTGGTAAAGTAGATTCGGTTGATCCCTACTCCATTCCAGAAAAAAACATGACTCCTGTCAAGTTCAAGGGCGCCTCTCACATTGGAGAGAGGCCCCCAATTTTGCATAATACGTCTTGTATTTTGTTTCCTTTGAATTTGAGCGATTTCTGCTGAAATGAACCTGTACGTTCAAAGTAAGATGGTACCCCAGTAGCAGAAACACGGTGACGGGTGCCGTATGTTCGAAAATGGTTTGTTTCTTCTCTGTCCAAACCCATGATTCAAAACATTCACCGTACTTATGAAATGACAATGAGAAGCTTTGATGGGAGCGACTCTGAAGTGGACACATTAGAAAAGAGTTTTCATTCTCCTAAACGACCCACCAACTGCATATAAAAAAAACCAGGAATTTTTTGAAAGCTGCCCTAATATCGAAGTTTGGAGCATCTTATTATCGACACTAATGACAGTAATGTCAGATTGCCAACCGTTTTATTTCAAAAGTCATTTCCAGAATTGCTGCAAATGCAAGTTGTCTACCATGTTTTAGGCCGTGAAATGAAATAAGTTTGTTTCTCGGGTATATCAATTCAAAAAGTAACCAGGCCACCAGGCTTTTTATTTTATTGGAAGTAACTCAAGTCTTACTTTTAACTGCTCAAAACACTTGCATTTTAATTTTACGGAAAAACTTGCAAAATACTTAATTTTACGGAGCTGAAAGTGGTTAATTTATAGCCTAATACTTATTTTCAGCTAACTGAATTGCTTTTCCTTGTAACGGTGATAAATTTAGCTTGAACTAGCAAATAAAAAGCATCGACAAGGGCCAAATTTGACCACCAGGCAGGGCCTGAGAAACAATTATTTTTTTGGTAGCCTTAAGTAGTTTGTATGTGGTGGTTACTGGGTAGTTGTGCAATGTATTAAGTATCTTAAAGCAAGGTATAAATTTTATCAATGGCAGAAAATTGAATTTTAAGTGATAAATAGAGAAAATTTTCTGGAGTGATCATATACCAACCTGTATGAAAAAAAAACAATCTGAGGCGTTGTGTCGCAGTGTCTGCAATAAAAGTAATGTGCAATACTCTGTAAGTCCGTACCTTATTAAAAAAATAGAAAAACGTACCTGAAATGCTGTGTTATTAACAGTGACCCAGATTATTTAAGGGAACTCATTATGTTCGTCGCAGACTGTCAACCATTTTCTGCTACTGGGATGGTACATTTTTAAAGTACTCTTAATGGAAGACAAATCTGAGGTGTTCATTTTGACAGTTTGCAAAAAAATGACATAGGACAAAAAATGGCTTCATTGCAAAGTGATAATTATGTGAGAAGAATACGTAATCGAGGAATTCCTAGTATAATGGCAGAATTACATGCTGTTCACTTGTTCCTTGCTGCTCCTGTCCTGGCAGGGCACTGGGTCTTCAAATTTGACATTTTTAACAGCCTACCTGAAGAAGCGACGGATACCTGAGAGACAATCTACATGAAACAACCTGAAGGGTGCGTATTAGCTGGGCTTGAAGAAAAAGTGTAAGCTGATAAATCGGGAAGATTTGGTATATCTGGTTTGCAGAAATGGTCATAGATCAGTGCATGTATTGCTGCAACTCCGACGCTTCGGTTTCGAGATCGGTGGTTTCAGAAGAATTTTCGTGGTTTATGTTGACGACATAGCTGGCATCTCGTCAAGCCAGCGAACATTCAGGTGGCTTATAGCTATTCTAGGAAAGGAATTCGAAGTCTGCTATGTAGGGTCCATCTCTTTCATGCTTCCGATTCGATTCACCTGCAACAGTGAAGGAGCTCTTAGTCTTGACCAAACGAATTACATCCTACTTAACCAAGATTGTACCACGTTTTAAGATGGAAGAATACACTGGATGTACGTCGTGCAAGACTGACACTAACGTCCATCACTGTGTCCAGTGAGGGAATCAGTTGGCATGTTAAGCTATGATGCAAATGAGACTCGAGCTGATATCTGCTACTCTTTAAATACCCTGGCACAACACACTGCCAATCCTATTGAAAATGACAGGAAATGGTATTTGGGCTCTTAAAGGGCACGGCCAACCATAAACTAGTTTTCAAGCCGAATTCGGCCCATTTTCATGTCTATCCTGATGCCAGCTTTGCCTCAGACCAGGTTGATAGAAGTTCAATATCTGAAATCGTTGCAACATGTGGTGGTATCACTGTGCTGTTCCGGTAAAATAAACAACAAATTTCCCTATCAACAATGGAAGCTGAGTACAAAGCATTACGTCATCCAACAAAAATGTTTGTGGATGAAGGAACTACTTCTCAAACTAGTTACTTAAATGAAACTATTTCCATTCCAATTTACAGCTACTCAACAAGTGCCAAAGATCGTGCCAACAAACATTCAAGTGATGCTGTGCTTGTATTCCCACACAGTTCAGTTGTGTCAAGACAAATCATGTCTATATGCTGTGGTCTTCCACATGTTCCTAGAAAAAAATGATTGCGATTTGTCTTGCATCTTTCTGCATGGATGCAAGTGAAAGCACAATTAATTCGTCCAGGAACGTTTGGAATACCACAGCGTATAGACACACAATTTTCTCGACAGAACTGAACCTTGCAGGTATACACGCACAGCATCACTTAAATTTTTCTAATTCGTTAAATGTGTCACTCTCTGCTTAGGTATATGATCGTACAGGTATTGGTGATGACCTCTTATGCCAATCTCTAAGTGGGAGATTTGTTAGCCGAGGGGCGCTTGAGTCTCTATGGCTTTTACTAAAACACGAAATTGCAGCCTCGCGGCTGACATTTCAGGTGATGGGGTGACGAGGCTATATGCTACCTACATCGACAAAATGATGATTTTATTACTGCCAAAGATTTTTAATGAATGTTTTTACGTTCTTAAGGGTACCCCAATTCAGTGGAATTGTAAGATGGCCACATATACATGTAATAACTTTGCTGAAACGACACACTTGGACAAAAAAAGAGATAAAAGAGCTAATACATTTTTAATTTACTGGTTTTAATAATAATAATAACAACTTTGTTACAAACGCAACCAGAATGAAAGGACCTGGTGGTCACTAACTGCTATCAGAAGTTAAAATAAAAAAGGACACCAAAATCCTAACGTGCCAAGTGATTAAGTGGGAAAAATGGAAAGACTCATTGTTAACATGGTGGCTCCTCCCAAGCAAGAAGACAAACTGGATCTAAAAATTTCCAGTGAACCAAAGGAGCAGGTAACTACTACTGGAAAAAAAAATCTGCACCTGTATTTAAAGTGGCACTATCACCGATTGAAAACCAAACGAAAATACGATGGCGTCACCTAGCGGCAGTGATATTGTTAACCTTTATAGCTTGCTCCCAGGTTCACCAGGACGTACCACATTTTTACTCAATAGTTAAGGAGGTCATTGCTTGTTTGTTTCGATAAAAGAAATGCTGTCGTGCATTCCTTAGCTTGGTGCAAGCAAATGCTAGATAGTGCTAGATGTTCCAGATTCTGCACTCTTTCAATCGGTGATAGTGCCACTTAAATGTTACATCCGCTGAAAGTAATGAAAAACCTAGTGCAATGTTGGATGATAGTTTTCATTGTTAAGCAAAACTGGTCGTGCAATTCAGCGATGCAATGCCCGACAGTGGCAAAGGGTTTTTCACAGCTCTATGAAAGTTGATTACTGGGAAATGTATGCCCCAATAGCATGATTACCTACTGTTCGTTGTTACTTGCTTTGTTGTCCAGCCAGGGGACTGGGTCTACAAACGCAACATTTCTACAGTGTATTTTAATGGCTCCATACCTGAAGAAGAGATGATCTTCATGAACCAACCTGATGGCTATGCGGTACCAGGGCTAGAAGAAATAGTCTAAGCCGATAAAGTGTCTATGGACTGAAACAATTTGGAAGATTGTGGTATATCCAGTTTGCAGAAATGGTCATAGATCAGTGCATGAACTGCTGCAACTCCGTCACCTGCATTTTTGCCGAGAGATAAAATGGTTCCAGAAGAATTTTCACGGTTTATGTTGACGACATAGCCACCCACCATCTCCTAAAGACGCTGAATGCGCAGGTGGCCCTAAGCTATTCTAGAAAAGGAATTCAAAGTCCACTACCTGGGACCGATCTCTTTTATGCTCGGAATTTGCTTCACCACATCAGTGAAGGAGCCCTCTGCCTTAACCAAACGAATTACATGCTAAACAAGATCCTGCCAGGTTTTAAGATGGAAGAATGCACAGCCATAGAGATACAGGGAAACGCCGGATGTACGTCATGCAAGACTGACACTAAAGACTGTTCACTGTATACACAAACGGAATTAGTTGGAACTTTAAGCTATGTTGCAAATGGGACTTGCCCTGGTATCTGTTGCTCGGGAAATGCCCTGGTGCGACACACTCCCAATCTTAGTGAAGATGACTGAATTGCTGGGATGAGAGTACTTAGGTACCTTACTTGAAGTGTATGGCCAACATAAATTATTTTTCAAACGGATATCGGCCCTTCTTCGTGTCTATGCTGATGCAGCTTAGCCACATTCCTGGTTGATAAAAGTTCAGTATCTGAAATCGTTGCGACATTATTATGTCGGTATTCCTGTGCTATAGAGGTTGAATAAAGAACAAACAGTTTCCTTTCAACAATGGAAGATGAGTACAAGGCGTTATCTGAGGCTACCCAAGAGTGTTTGTAGAACTACTATTTCAAACTAGTTAATTAAATGAAACTATCGCTGTTCCAATTTACACCGGCTCGACAAGTGCCAAAGATCATGCCAACAATTATGTAGAAAGACGCAAGACATTACGTAGATACCATTCACCATTTCATTCAGAACTATCGGAAGACGGCAGCATATAGAGATACGATTTGTCTTGACATAATTGAACCATACTTATGAAGGCACTAGCAGCATGGCCACTCATGTAAAATTGTCTAATTTGTTAAATATTTTACGTTTTGTTTAGTTATATGCTCAGGACTGATGTTGGTGCACCTTATGCTAACCTCTTCAAGTGGGGAAGTTGTCAACCCAGGGAAGCTTCAGTCTCTGGCGCTTTCTAGTGACGGGTAGGTGCACCGTTACGTATGGGCAACGACCACATTTAACAATGGACTGCAATGCCCTTTAAGTATGTCAACAGTTAAATTTTGCAGTCCACATTGCTCTTAGAGCAGAATGCTCAGTAACGTTTTATTGGTGTGCATCAATAGTAATGCTGTGATGTTAGCCTGTCAACATCACTTTGTTGGCAGAAGCTTCTAGTTATGGAGTTATATAATATTGCTGAGTACATGTTACCGCATTAGGTGCTGCTTAGCCATTCGTTGCAGGAGGTACAGATATTAAAAAACAAAAGATCTAGATTTGAGGATTGGTTAACGTCTCTGTAATGTGTGGTGCAGTGGCATCCCGGGCCACTGTACTATGACTGAGGTTAGCACTAATGACCTGGATATATTATACCGAGGAGGAATTTGAAAAGCCCATTGGCCAAGAAAATTAGAATTTTACGATTGCTTAAATTTAACATGTTGCACATCTGCCAACTCCAGCAGAACTACCAGTAATGGAAATAAGCACCCCCTAGTGGCAAAGTAACGGTTAGAGCAGCAGTTTCACCCAATTTGCCAGGATATTTTGCACTTTGACTCATAAAACAATTCAGGACATTCGGAACAATAATAATGATGAGGAGCAATCCGAATTCTATAACATCATTTCATTGACATAGGCAAACAACTTCATGAACCAAGTCTATTTCATGAAGACTTGAATATTATACGGGACAAAACAAAATGAATTTATCGAGCTTGAAACTGTGTTCGTGGCCAACTTAAAACGTAAAGGCAACAGCAGGCTAACAGATTTTTTCATAGTTATAGATAAAGGGAAATCTGTAGGTAAGACTCCAGAATTAGCTTAGCCAGCAACAGGCAATTAATGCCAACAGTGGTAATGGGAATGTTGAAAGAATGTGGATAATGCAACTAGGATCAGCAGTGTACTACGGTGGCGCAACTAGTTTTTTCCAAGGAGGGTGCAAGGGCAAAGTCATAAGCATCCACAAGTACACAACTTTGGCGGGAAGGTGGCTCCCAAGCTCGACGAAACTGTGAATTTGTCCAAGTTGCACCCCTGAATCGAAAATTTTGGGCTCCCCTGCCTCCTGTTCCCGGGTGCCTTCATCCTTCATCCCTAATTAAGTCACTGGTGTTCTATCATCTTTGACTGAAGATTATACCAGTTTATTTAGGATGTCCACATTAGAGTTACTGAAGCCCAGAAATTACGTAAAAGCCTAGAAGGCAGTTGGAAGGCAGTTCTGGACAGTGAAAAGTAAGATCTTAGTGTTCAGACCACCCAAATGACAGGGAGCAGTGTTTGCCAGCAGATTGTTTTGCTATTTGTAGTTCAGTAAATGAATAATGGTTTCATCCTATCTGAACTAGTACATGGTAGCAACGTTAGAGGATCATTACAGTTGCCTAAAGATGGCAGGATGAAGATAAATGTTACAGTAGTAGAATTAAAGACGGAAAACCAAAGGCTCAACAAGAATGAAATAAATGCAGATGCAAACCTATTTATGTTGCCTTTTGGTCTTATAAGCAGTGACGGCGCTAATGATCGGCCAGGGTGGGCCATGACCCCCCTAAATATGTCACCATTCCCCCCGCCGGCACCCCCTAACCCCAACACTCGGGTCAACACCAGGGAAAAAATGCAGGCTGAACTTGACATCAAATGAATAAACTGAGCTTCCATTTTTTTTTTATTCAAATGTATTTATTTATTTATTTTTGTAGCACTTTCCAGTAATTTATTTTGTGTGTTAATAGGGCGTATTTTGCAAAAAAAAAAATTGAATTAAACGGAATAAAAGACCCTAATGCGGCTGCCTTGAAAAAAAGCCCCCGGCTCAACCTGTTTCCAGATATGCCCTCTGCCGGCCACCCAAACAGTTCAGTCCTGACACTGTCGCTGCTTATAAGTCAGACTGCCTGAGCGGGGAATCGAACCCACGACCTTTGAAACCAAAGGCTGAGGTCCAAACACTGAGCCATTTGGCCGTGTCAGTATGGCTCAGCGGCAGGACCTCAGCCTTTGGTTTCCAAGGTCGTGGGTCCGATTCCCCGCTCAGGCAGTCTAAAACGTAAGTCTGAAAGCCAACGTAAATAGGTTTGCATCTGTATTTGCAGTAGTAGAACACATACATAATTTGCTTAATAGGTTACGAAACGGCAGGGCATTAGCTGAAGAGGCAACACATATCAACAAACTCGCGCTTGTACCAAATAAAGAAAAGCAGATGTGACGTACTCAGAGAGTAGACAATTAAATCCAAAAATAATCTCAAGCCCAATTTACTCCTTACTGCATAGCTAGGGGACTATGCACCGAGAACACATATTAGGCCCCAAACCAAGTCCCTTCCCATGGTCCAGGCCCTCGTATTTATGCGTGGGCCAGAACAATAGAAGTCGCCTGCGGCATTATGTTGTGTAACCGCAAACAGGTTGGATCTGGCTCTAACTGGTTTGAACAATAGAGTAGCCTCGTTCCCGGCTGTTGGCGTTCGGCCAACTTCCGGTGTAGACGGAAGTTGACAGGATGCCAAGCAGCTTATGTAACTGCAAGGTGCACCGTATGCGTTCACACAAGGTGCGCCCTGCTATTCGTAAATAGCGTGTTACACAGAGACTGTTGGGGTTTCTGCAACAAAATTTTAGTAATCATTATTACAGTGCAAAGTTTTCATACAATTACTACATATTGCAGTCTTCAGACAACTTAGGACATGAACTGCACAAACTATTTACAACAACATGCTACATTTTTTAATAATAATTAAAAATGAAAGCCAAAGGCTCAACAAGAGTTAAATAAATACAGATACAAACCTATTTGCGTTGCCTTTTGGACTTATATGTCAGAGCAGGGAATCGAACCCAGGCCGTGTTAAGTATGTCTCAGCGGTAGGACCTTGACCTTTGGTTTTCATTTGCCTAGTGAGACTGTCTGCAGATGATTTCCTGTAGCTAAGATTAGTGCTGTAGCCATATTAAGTAAGTAGCACTCCGCGCCGACAATTTACCACTAGTAGTTGTAAGGAAAATTTGCCACGTCTTTAATGTAAAGACACGTTGGGTTAAAAAAGTTCTATAAAGCAGCGATGTTCCTTGCACCATCCTTGTATTAAGTTTCATACAGTACACTGTATAATAAACACACGGTTTTCTTGTATGCCCGCATCCATACCATAGTCAGCACCTGATACACAGAAGAAGCCAAGAACCCGGGGGAGGGGGCCGTGGGGGAAAAGACGCAATGCTTTTTTACAGAGATTATTCAAAAAAAACTATAGGCCTACTTGTAGTATTGGTACTACCAATAATTTATAGGGTTGGGGAAGACAAGTTGTAACTCTAAAAGGCCCCTATTGAAACGTGTTACATTCATTCCTATTAGTTCCGTCCGAGTTTTCAGAGGGTGCCACGTGTTCCATCTGGTAATTTTTGCTCATTTTTCAGTCCAATATCTAAAAGTAAACTAACTTACAAGTAAGCTAAACTAAATAATAATTAAATACAAACTAGTTTCGTTTAGTTTAGTTTATCTTTTGGCTGAAAACTGAATAGAAATTCCCACATAAAACTCCTGGCGCCCTCTATAAACTTAGACGGAACTAATAGGAATGAATCTAAGACGTTTCAGAAGGGGGTCTCATTCACGAATTCCCCTCCCTAACCCTAGAAATTTTTGGTATTACTATTTTAAAAACTTTTTACACTCACATGGGGGGGGGTGGGGGGTCCCCCCCCCCCCCCCCCGAAGCTGAAAGGTTTTTAGATATTATGACTGCTGAAAATGCAATTTTTGAGGCCCAAAAATGACTTTTTCTTCCAGTTTGGATCGTGTGTTTTTGTGACCCCCTCCCCTCCCTCGACAGGACATGAAAAAATTATGATCCTACCTCGAGAGGGTCCGAAAAATTTATGACCCCCGACTTTCTTCCCCCTCCACTCCTCCGCCCCGTTAAATAATGATGACTGGTCCCTAATTACACATAAGTATGGAATAAATATTGAAAAATAATAAAAATAAGCACACTGTGTCAGATTTGGGATATTAAGAAAATAACATTGAAAAGCCGCCCGCCTGCATCAACTTTTTGCCTGTACACTAATGAGAACCACGATATTTATTTTTTGCAGCCTTATCTGTCTATTTTTACCGATTACTCGGAACTTTAGATCGGGAGGGAGGGGGCGGCGATTGTCCAGTTGGCAACCCCCCCCCCCCCCCCCCTGTAGTCGGGTGTACCATCGACTGAAGGATACAATTAATCAATTAATTCATAACAGATCGGTTTTAATGTTTGTGGCGTCTTTGCCTTAGCAACTACAGAATGTATATACGTCGCTGAACCTTAAGTTGTTAAGGAAAGACGCCTCATATATAGTAAATGTTAAAATTCCTTGCCTACGGCTATGAAACATAGGTAATAGATGAAATTGTATGATGTGTTTGACAACGAAAAGGAACTCGTTGCAGTTTATCGTATAAAGATTAACTGAACCGACATCAAAATGGGAAAAGCACACAAACAAGTTTTTCTTAACAACACAACGTTGCTTTAGTGTTTAGTCCCCGTGAAACCTTACCAATGTATTCAACCATTAGAAGCATCACTAAAATTAGAACATTGCAGGGCCAAAAACCACTATACTACTCATTAAAAAAAGGAGAAGGTAAGTTATTTTATGTTTTATTATGCCAATTTTCAGTGTAGAACACATTTTTGCAAACGGTGGATCAGAATTTACAGGTTAGCTACGCTGGGTGTTTCATAAAACAACCCTCCCATCCTTCCCTGTCGCAAACGGTGCATCAAAAACGACCCGGCGAGCGCTCAATTATTTTCAGCTGGCTAATAGACGCTGATTGAGTGAGTGAACCCGTCTGTGTATTTTTGGGCAGGTTCATTCTTTTCACGGCATCAGTGAACGAGGGGGAGCATATTTTTTGGCATGGTAGCAATGAAAAACGACGAGTGTGTTCATTCTTTGCACGGGTAGCAATGAAAAAGGCCGAGTGGCCGGCAATGTGATGGAGAATGTTTATTTGTGGTAACAATGAATTACAAACGAAATGTAACGACGTGTCTAGTTGATGAGAATCCTCTGGACAATCAAACTCTGGTCCCCAACAAAAATAAACGCCAGTGCAACAACATAGCGATCTGGCGGTGGAGGCGATCGCCCCTCCTAAAACCAAATCGGTCACACGCTGTTAATACTGTATTATCGATATATATAATACGCTTAGGTTGGGCAAGCAAATTAATCATTATTATGCACGGGAGGGTAAGCAGGGATGGGGACATTCAGACCACACAATAGGG
>JAHWFP010185988.1:14334-31303 GCA_023313725.1 Lithobius niger | reverse complement strand
ACGGGAAAGGGGTTACCAGGGCGGGGAATGTGGGAAATCTGACCAGACTATGGCAGAATGTAAGTAGGTAGACCGCAGGGGAGTCCGGAGAAGGAGGCAGGGGGCAGTCAGCGCCCTTTTCTTTCCATACTGCCCACTACAGTATTTCGCTTAGGTATGCGGAAACTGGCTAGACCGGCGTATGTTACGCCGGGGGGTGGGGGGGGGGGCCACAGCTAGTTGTTTAAAATCCTCTTCAATGGCAGCATAAATTTCAATATTATGATTCCCTATACAGTCGACAGAGGCACACTTACAAAACTTACAAAAATGGCACTTTCAGCAGTCAATATTTCTAAAAACGCCTCAGCTTTCTGGGGGCCCCTGACCCCCCATGATGTGAGTGATACAAGGTTTGAAGCTATTAATACCATATAACTCGGATGCCTATTAACTGCTTTCGTTCATTATCATTTCGGTTTCGCCCATTGTTACACTATGGACCAGTTGTTCCCAACCTTTTCTACAGTATGCCTCCCCATTTGGATTAGCAGGCAATGCCCCCCCCCCCCAAAAAAAAAAATAGCTGTGTTTCACCACGATGAGGCAGTGTTGCCACATGAGAACAAAAATGTGTAGAATGTTGGTTAAAATGGCTGTAGATTGCACACAAAAATCTATAGAGTATAGATACTTAAAAATGAAAATTTTGCTTTCCTCATACAATTTAGACTTCTTTTGTAATGCACAGTTAAAAATAAAAAAAAATCGTCATTAATATATTGGGCGCTTTTATACAACGACACGCCTTTGGATTCTCGAAGCTAGAAAATCATCTGAAATTCCAACATGGCGGCGATTTTAGCTCTGCCGTCTCAGAACGAAAACAGTCAATAATATGAGTTCAGAAGTAACTGAGAAATGGTTTCGTCAGGAGGAATTTCTTAGCTTATTGCCACTGATTATAAGATTGTAGGTCTTATAAGTTTAGGTTGCCGTTGTTACCATGGTAACGAAGCTTTCCATGGCGATTAAATTCTAGCAGCGAGAATGCAAAGGCTATTCATTGCGTAAATGCGCCCGTATAGTACGCCTTCGGCAGCGGCTCGCGCCTCCCCTGCAGCTGTTCCGCCTCACCGGTTGGGAAACATGGCTATGGACGAAAGGAAAAAAAAAACTAAACCAACGGGGAAAAAACCGGTAGAAAAATGTTAATTCTTTACCCTACTGTTCCAGAATAATATTTCTCAATTTTTAAGATAGGAGAAACCTCGAAAACAAAAAGCCACGACTTGAAGAGTCGAATAAGTAATCTAATAACAAATCTGTATGAATAAAACGAATTCATCTTGCCTAGAATTTTTAGTTTAAACAGGAATTGGTGAGTACAAATGGCTTTATTTTACTGGTAAAAAAAAAACAAGAAACAGTGAAAAAAGAGCGTGCATCCGCCTTATTTCCATCGCCTCCTCCCCTCCGGGTTCCTAAACTTTGGGGGCTGGGACCACAATGAGAAAATGATGTTTTTGACGCCTAGCTGACGCGACAAAATTTCATCCTGGATCCGCTATTGCGGATGTTACGCAGGGACCAGCTAGTTTCTATAATTTTGTTTTTTTCTTACTCCCGTTCAAATGTAATAACGGTTGTCATTGTGAACCTGTATGTATACATTTTTCTAGTTTATCCTGTTAACTAACAGGCAGGACTGTTTACAAGCAAACGTGTAAAAGAGGTTGTTAATAGCAAGTGATTACTGAGCCGCAGATGCCCATCGTGATTTGAGTGCAGTTGTTGGATAAATTGAATTTTAACTGCTTTTCCAGGTGCGCTTGTTTCAACATGAGAGTTCATTCACCCACATCAATCTGAAAATTAACCCATCACTTACTTAGCGGCAATTTGGGTATAATTTCACTTGATATCTTTAGTCGTGGCTCTGTTTTGTATTCCAACATAAGCACGTACAAAAATAACACATAGTAATTAATTATTGACCAGCTGGAGCCCGTGCTACGCACGGCGGGTCGACAATATGATATTTTGGTGCGTTCCTTCCCCCGATCCCCTCAATTCAACCCCTTAATTTTGAACCTATCCAAGGCTAGATGTCAAATGCGCATCCTGTAAACAATCAGTAAGGGACCGGTCATTATTCATCACTGGGGGAGGGGGGGGGGGGTTTTCGGATGTTATAAATTTCCAGGTCCCGTCTAGAGGAGGGGGAAGGGCAAAAACACACTGACCAACTGGAAGAAAAAGTTTTTTTTTTACCTCAAAAATAGCACTTTCAGCAGTCAATATTTCTAAAAACGCCTCAACATTCCGAGGCCCCAGACCCCCCATGATGTGAGTGTTACAAGGTTTTGAAGCTATTAATACCATTTCTGCAAGTATACGTTTTACAACAAAACTTTGTAAAATTGCCTTTACTGATTTCTTGGCTTCTTCGGTCTGTCAGGTGCTGACTATGTTACGGATGTGGGCATATACAAGCAAACAGTGTGTTCATCATACTTATTGTATAAATCTCAACAAGAGATGGGTGTAAGGAACATTTTATAGAACCTTTTTAATCCAACATGTCTTTTCGTTAAAAACGAGACACGTTTCAGGTTGAGGCTTAATGGTGCGTCGACAGCTAGGTCATTAGCGAGCTGATACGTTTCCTTAAAACTAATGGTAACTGTCGGTGTGGAGAGCTACTTACTTATTTTGGCTACAGCACTAATTTTGGCTACAGGAATCATCTGCAGACAGTCTCAATGGGTATCCGAAAAGCGCTTACATTACCATATTTTTGGACCTTGAGTGGGGGGGGATCAAGATTTTTTTTCAGAGTCTGGAAGTGCAGAGGGGGGAGGGGGTATAATCGAAAATTTGGTGGTCACATTATCCTTCCTTGCCCCCCCCCCCTCCCCCCGGCTATAAATAGTGACCGGTCCCTAAAAAAGTTGTTCTTACCAAATTTGAAACAATTAACCTCGATGCTACGGACCATAAAATTTTTGCAAGTAATTCTCGTTATTTACTGAGGTGCATGTTGCTTTGGGCCTAAAGCTTGTGGTTGTAGGAAAAAAAGTCACAGGAATAAAGTCACAGGAAAAAAAGTCACAAACTAACCGTCACCGTTTTAAACTGACGTGTTTTGTGCCGAGAAACACGCATTGTTACGACAGTCCATTCGAACAACATCCCTCGTTATGTATTCACAAGCTAAAATTTATTGACTCTAGGTAGTTACTGTTTTTATGAAATTTGTATTAAATATTATTATTTATTGATTATATTAAAGGTTCGTTAATTTTCCGTTGAAAGTTAATAATAGACCTGTACGGTATACCAGTTGGGACTGGCATTCCGGCTTGTGAAATGAGGGATGTTGTTCAAATAAAATGTTGCAAAATGATGGGTATCGGCGCTGCGACACGTCACTGCCCTTAAGAATACGCCTGTTGCACCAATTTTTTCCCTTCTACGTGGAATTTGTACGACGCTACTATCAACAACAAGCCTAGAACTCAAAATAGTTTTGAAACATGGAACAATAAGTATTTCAACCTTGATGTTCATTACTACCCGTCAATCTGGCCACTTATTGAATGGTTTCAACATGAAGAAGCGACAATACATACTCTCATCTTGCAAGAAGCTGTTGCCTAACAAATAAAAAAAAATAAACAAGCGGCTACAGCGACTGCCTAGTCGCACCGGTCTTCTGTACAGTACCTCCACTTCCAATGTTGAGGCGCACACCTCTATCATGCACTACAATAGCTAGCTATCTCTATTACTAATCTAAAAGCAGTAACCATCACAATTGTCGGTTAAAAATGTGTTAGCTTTTAAGCCTATTTTACATTTTAGGCATAATTGTCAGCTTTTAGGCCTAATTTTAACCAGCAGTTTTAATTTCGTAAGTAGCAGCTAACGGAGATTTGGATTGTATAGTAAGCCTATTCATTTTTGCAACACGGTGCTCCTACAGGCACACAGTTACAGTGTTACAACGTAACGCGCAATGTAGCCTATGTAGATCAGTGGTGGTAGGGAACTGACGAGAGATACGCTGTTGATGACGCCAACAGTGACTCGTAGCTACTTGACGTTGCCATGGTAACATGATTTTAGGCCCAATTTTCATTTTTAGGCCTAATTTAAAAAATGCAGTTTTAATTTCGTAAGTAGCAGATATAGGCCTAATGGAGAATTTGGTTCGACGGTAAGCCTATTCATTCATGCAACAATGCGACGAGACTATTTTAAACGAAGCTAAAATCCATTTGTTTTTATTGAGTGTTACCTTAAATCGACGATCAAATGTTATTATTTAATTTAGTTACGTCGAAGAATTCTATTAGCTATAAGGAAGTAACGATGTTTCAATTTGCCATATTATTTAACTAACTTCTCACACTAAATCTAACGTTGTAAACAACGGTCGTCAATATCTGTTACCGTTGCGAAGTTGAAAAAAGTGACGGACGGACAAAGTCGTTGCAATAGTCTTCTCAGCCGGTACGGGTGTACAGAAGACTAATAACAGACAGTAAAACGTCGCTATATCAGACTTCAAAAACTGGCATATTCGGAATTGAATCATCAATATTGACCAGAAGCCCTCAGCCCCGTCAGGTAAATATTTGTACAATCATCACTTTGTGACTTTTTTTCCTATGACTTTTTTTCGTAGGCTAATTTGTGACTTTTCTTCTGTGATTTTTTTTCCCCTATGACTTTATTTCCGCGCACCAAGCTGGTGGCACACTGCTCCGTTCCGTTCCGACGACGAAACGAGCCTCCAGGGCCACCGTATAGTTAGTGACGGAAGCAATGTGTGCTGGACCATCCGTTGCAGTCAGTCGCTAACTACGATGGCCTGGAAGCTCTCTTCGTTGTCGGAACAGAGCTTGTGCCACAAGCTCTTCGTTGTCGGAACAAAGCTTGTGCCACAAGCTTTAGGACCAGGAGTGGTTAACGCTCGCTACAAAACCCTTTGGACCCTTTGCTTTCGAAACGGGACGCCGGCATGAGACTGTACACCGGTCATCTCATGCTATGAACACAGGTTGGGGTGGTGTGCGACAGCCATTTGTGCCTGTGAGACGGAGGAGGAGACTGTGGAACACTTTTTGTTCAGGTGTCCCCTCTGGGTTCTCCCACCCCCTCAACAAAAAATTCTTAGTCTTAATAGCTCATAGTAGTGTCTCAGGTCCGAAAATAAGGTGGGAGAACCCGGGGGGGGGGCGAATTGACCCCTGCTGCTTGCGTTCTGTATTTAAGTTAGTAATAAAAAGGAAGTATCTATGATTTTCTTCAATAATTCTAATATTTAAAGTGCTACCAATAGTAAAATTACTCTTTGCATAGGCTCAACTCACAGTTATTTGTCACACGTAGTAACTATCGTACCAAAAACAGTACTGAAACAACAGTAAAACAATACTCAAGTATAGGTTATCACCAGCTTTCCGAGTACTGAGATTAACAATGTCGAGGCCTCGCAGGGGACGAGCCATTGTTGAGCTCAGTACGAGGAAAGCGGGTAACAACCTATTTATCACCCAATCGCGTAACAATTGAAAAGAGCATACACTGTCATTGTTATTGCAATATCGTCTTTGTTCGCTGAAGAGGAAAACCGGCATTCGGATTCGTTTTTTGTGTAAACATTGTTGCACGAACAGTCGCATTGTCAAGCTTTCTGAACAAAGGAACGTCAGCACGATTCGTTCTTTGTTGTGCACGTGCTAGCCCATTGTCGATCTCAGTACGCCAGGCCTGAGATGAAGGTATCAAGCTCGTTGCATTGTTACAAGCATTGTTGTATAGTACTGAGATCGTCTAAACTGGGTGATAAACAATAAATCGCTGACAATTTAAGTAGCCTATCAGCTGTGACCGTGTTGCAACTCTCAAATTATACGAGTATTAGCAGACAGAAAAAAAAAACGCAAAAAAAACCTACAACTCGAATTTTATGATGAGCTACACAGACTGCCATGGTTATGTCATATTGGTTTAACTATGCCTTTTTTTTTTTTTACCGTGGGTAAAAACAAAACTGTCTGACGGGAAAAAGAATTCTATCTGATTGGGAAAATATTCTACCTGATTTTTGTTTTGGGGGGGGGGGGGGGGGGAGCTATCTGGTGGGAACAGCACATTTTCTATCTGACAGTATTTCTTCCCTTTTGGGTGTTCGATCACTTTCGATCTGATTCTATCTGACGGGGAAAACACTATCTGATAGAAAAACAAATCTACGTGACGGGAAAAACGCTTTCCCAAGCGCCGTTCGATCATTTCGATCTGCTGGGTTTTCGATCTGATGGGAGGTCACCGGGAGGAGATCAGTTTGTCTTTCTCCCCGCTCCCCCCCCCCGCAACTCCTCCCTCCCCTTTCCCGGTATGTCGCAGCGTGTTAACAGCTGTGATTATTGGATGTAACCGTCAGCTGTCTGTGGACCTGTGGTAAGTCAAGTTGTAGGCCAAATTAGATTCTAATTACTTCCACACACAAACACACGCACACACACACCTTCCAATTTATTAGTTCATTCATCTCACAAATCAAAAATCAACCTGTCATTAAAAAAGATACATTCTCTTTAAAAATATATGTCCCCATTCTTTATATTCTAGTTCGTAGTAATGGCTCCGTGTCACCGCGCCGCGAATCAATGGGGTTGCGTAGGAACGCACTAACATCCGCCAACACAATGGATGCCAGCCCTGTCAGAGCCTGACCACCTGACCATCGAGGTAACTGAAAAACCCCCCTTCCCTAATTACTAAACTCTTCCTTGTGTGTCGGCATTTGGGTTGGCGTGACTTGGAGTGATTTTTGGACCGATCTGGGTCACTGTCATGCGAGTGGAGAGGTTTGGAGTAACTTAACGCAGCTAACATCTGGTCGGTTTGTGGCCAGCCATTCCGACGACTAACGCCAATAGCTGAGCCACATCTCCAGTTGGCGATGAGGCATTATGGCGAGTCAGCCACACTGACCCCCGGCGAGGCAGTAAATGACGTCATGTCAGTAGCATCCGAGCGTAGAGAATGACAGCCGCCGCCCACCCGTAACCACGTAGCCCGTTCTTCACCTGTTCAGGTGCGCCCATTCGCTCGAAAGGCCACCGAAGAGAAGTCAGACGGGACTGTCTTGAACCGAGAGTCTATCTGTTGTAGACAGCCCCCATAAACGTGAGTATTTCGTATTTAGACGTGTTGTTTAGTCAGCAGTGTGTATTCCCTAACGTGGTGTGTATTGAAAACGAAATTGAGCTGGCCTAAATTGTAATTTTTTTTGCTCTGATGGTCAGCGATGCGCGTAGCCCAAATCCCAAGGTCACACGCCTCGTTGTTTTACACGTGGTTTGAGGGACGGGTGGGAGAAGGAAAAAATGGACCCCCTTGCCGGCGAGGGAGCTTCCCTGCTGAACAACGACGTACCAATTGCATGACGGATATGCTCGCAAATCTGGCGTTTTCAGACTTCGTTAGTAATCGCTGCACAACGAATAATTCTTTCCGAACATAAAAATGGTTAAAATAAAATCCCGGGTGCCTTCGAAAACTAACCCAGTGTGATTAGGCAAACGTAAATCGGGTTATTTCCAGGCGTCACGAATTGGTAGCATTTTAAACCCAAAATCGTCACCAGAAAATGGCTCGTCATCGTATCGCCTAGCACTTACATGACAGCAGTAAACTACAAGGCAGTATTATTTTGGAGTTTATTTACGTATGTGCTGTTAAGATACGTTGACGTTTAACCACGATTTTCTGAAGTTAATTTGTGTACTTAGCACGAACACGCAACACAAACTCGCCTACGCGACACAGTAAATTAATGCAAATAAATATAATGCCCCTTCTCCCCCCGCCCCGGGGCGGCCGGGTGTCGGAGGGGGGGTTTTTGGTTCCGTTTGCCGGGCCCCCCCCCCCCCCAAACCCCTCAGTTACCGTCATGAACCCACCCGTCTCGGAGAATACGGTTAGTTGTGTCGGTACGCAGACACATAGGCATCCCAATTTAGGCACTGCACAAACAGACACCCTGACAAATATGCACTCAAACACAAAGTCACCGGACAAAAGGCACCAAGTTGTAAAAAAAATTTAAATTTGGTTGGATTGACCTCAAATTGGGGGAGGGGAGGAGACAACGTTTGCCATGAAATGATCGTAGCGTTCAAAACTGCTAAAGATTTGTAGGCATCTCTGTTACACTAGCAACTCTGAGGGCGCGTTTATGCTATGACTCGTCTTTGCATTCTCGCAGTTAGAAGCTTAAAAATTATCTGAAATTCCAACATGGCGGCGGGTTTAGGTCTGTCAGCTCGCAACGAAACGAGTCAATAATCGAGTTTAGAAGCGTTTGGGATAATTGTTTCGTCAGGAAGAATTCTTATCTTACTGTCACAAATTATAGGACTGCAGGCATTTGCTTAAACGATGTGGAATGGAAAGGCGAGTCGTTGCGTAAACGTGCTCTGATATGTGTTAGCCGCAGCGAGCGAGGCAGCATAATTTGGAACATTAATTCACCACAAACAACTTCGAAATAAGGCGAAAATCGCCCCTCCCAACGGTCCGATACGACTAATTGTCTCAGATTTAAAACGAACGATGCAGAATTTGAGAGCAATCCATTCAAATTTTTAATAACTTGGTGCCTATTTGTCCAGTTCCTAAATGGGGTGCCTGTGATGTGTGTCCGGGGCCTGTGTTCCACATACAGTTGAGTCACGTGGATTTCTGCCTGAGGCGTAATTTGCATGCTATTATCGTCAATTATCATTTAAGATTAAATTAAGCCAAATTAGAGGATTATGACGTGACTTATCACACGATATACGTGATTTGTACACGCAACTGGTCGATCCTTCTTAACCCGAGTTACATATAGGTCACTTTTCGGAGGCACCCCTTGTGACATTTTTACGCAGACTGGTGCATCGTAAGGGAGCAATAATACGGGAATTTTAAGAAGAGCAGTGTTTTAGTTTAGGCCTTTGAGCATTGCTTTTCATAACCGAAATTCATAAACGACGGGAAAATGTTCGTTTGTTTTCACGACGCTGGTGCACGGAGCGTTTTAAAACCTTGCAGTAAAAATATATCTTTTACTTTGTAGGCTATGTCTGGATCATGCAGCTTGCCCGACAATTTTAATATTGCAATTTTGTTTGTCATTTTTAATTTTGAAAACTTCATTGGTGGCACTCCGATTCACGGACAATTTTGCTTTTGTTTATGAGCTACGTGTCTTCGTGCATTCAGTGCGTTAGGCATTATACACCAGGCCTACATCCTTCCTCCCTCCGTATTGTATTGGTTTCTACTTCGTTTATTTATACGACATACAGGAGCGGAGCGTGAGATTGTATCTGGGGAGGGGAAGGGCAATTTTCCGGAGGTGGGGGCTGGGGAGCTGTACTTACGTTATTGATCCACCCTTCTCTCCCTCCCTCTGTCCCCTCCTTGGTGACGTCCCGTTTCGTCAAAAAGAAAACAGATTAAAAGCTTTTGCCTAGAGGGCAAATCCCGTTTCGCCAAATCCTGTTCACGAAATTTTAGTCACGCGAAATTTAAAACGTGATTCCCGTGTAATGGTCAGACATTTATAGACCAACAGCAGTTTTGCAGAAATTTTCGCGCTGCTGCGCTCGCTGTGGCTAAACACATGACATCAGAAACCGCAGTTAATCACAAATTCCTTCCAATTATATAGGCATGCAACTTTAACTTCTGCAATTTTTAATTTTTGTAGAATATTTTGATTCTGCGTAACGGAATTCTGCAAAAGGGGAATTCCCGTTTGGGAAAGGGTAAACCATGATGTGCGTAGGTATTCTTAAAATAGAACCTTGGCATTGACCTTGACCTAGTGACGACCAAGCATTCTAAACAATATTTAAAGTACACGTTTTTCCATCTGCATTGCCAGTTTTCAAAACGCAATAAATAACTAAATCCATTGGTCTTATTCTACCACTGCTTGTCTCTGTTAAATGTTTGCCTTTTAAATCCCCATTACATAGAAATAAGTATTAAATTTCGTGTACGTAAAATTTTGTCAAATTAGTTTTGGCATAACGGGATTTGCCCTTTAGACAAAAGCTTTTAATCTGCTTTTTTTTGTGCAAATTGGGATTTGGCGAAACGGGAGTTCACCTCCCACCCCCCTCCCTCTCTTTGTATTGAACCCTCCACAGTTTTTTTCCCGGATCGTTTCATTTTTATTCTCAACTACGAAACAGTTTTTTTTGTTGATTAGTAATGCGGTTGCGTAGTTCTCGTGAACCTGAATTGTTGATCCTCAATTCTGTTGCATTCTTGTTTGTTTTGACGCGCATTATTCAGTGTTGAGGCAGAGCACGTCACTAGCTGGTTGCGTCATTGGTCGAGCCCTTGGCCCTGGAGTCCTTGCCGGGAGTATATGGCCTCTCACGGTCGTGAAGAACTTTAATGCCCTCTACGTGTAGCGTCCGGTTTCTGTTGTCAATATGGCCGTTCCTAGTTTTTGGTTTACAGTTTTTCGTTTATTTGTTCCCTGTCTTCTTGCTTGTTGACTTGGTGGTTTCCTTTGTGGGGCTGGTGACCTTTTAGGTCGATCCTCCTAACAAACCAAACAAAACCAATACGCACACATGTTTTGTTTTTAAGGAGCACGAACCCAAACTGGGTTATCTGCCCCCACGACGATGAAAGGGACAATTTAGCTGGTGAAATCCTAGCGGAAAACACAATCTTTAACATGCTACAACCGGCATGAGCACGATGTGCCACAGGGCCATTCTGCCGAAGATGCCACGGAGTGATTTCTAACAAATGGTCTTTAACAATTGGTTTCTAACAATTTCCGATAGATATTACTTAATTTACGGGCTAAAATATTCCCGATATTCGATCTGAAAAAAAAAGCCCTTCTCCGAGTTGTCAGCAAACAAAATTTCATAAAATTCGGTACAGTACTTTTGGCGTGATGTTATTACAAAGAAATCAACAATGAGTCACTGTGGAAGAAGCTATGCTCGCTTCACATCAACAATCATTTCGTAACGATCATTTCGAACAATGGATTTGGAGCCATTTGCCGTAATGACCAAATTTTTACTCGCAGCGTTTTGGGTAGGGTTTTCAGCCCGGGTCCCCGGACGATTTACAGCCCCGAAAACCCCGGGTTTGGCAGAGGAAGCGTGTGTAAAGTTGGCCCTCCAAAGTTGGCCTGGTTTTTCGGGTTTGACATCATGGTGAAAAGGCGGTGTTTTCGCGCCGTTTTCGCTACATATGGAGCGTTTTTACTCCATTATTTTCGTATTTTCCCTCCTTTTGGAGTATTTTAGTTAAAGGGACACCCGGCCTGCCTTATAACATTCCGCGTACCAAATTACAGCTACGCGCAGATCGTCTTCCGAGCAATTACAGCGCCAAGGTCGGCTGGGGTGGTAGCTGCGTTCCTCGCATAGCTGCTGTCTCGGTTGGCTTTGGGAATAGTACACGAGACAGAATCAAGTCAACGATTGTGTCGTCACAAACCGAAATGATTCTCGTATTTTAAAATCACAATTTATAATTTTCTAGGCTAGTGTCTTATAATTTTGCTTCGGCGATTTATTGGAATAATTAATTTTAAATTTTACCGCATTAGTCTATTAGATTTTAGATCTCGTGGTAATTATCAGAGAATTAGTAGACGTACACAAAGAGATGAAACGTCATGATTATTGTACGCGCGCAATGCATCATATAGTAACGGGTCGTTCTTAATAATATAGTTAACAATATTCAACAGAAAATCTCCTAGACGCCACATTTTAAAACTTTTTTTTTTTTTTTAGCAAGGGAAAGACTAACAGTAAGGAAATAGACCTTTGGGGCCGCACTTGATGTGGAGGATCGAGAAAAATGGCGCTGGGAGGTATATTCCTTTAAAGACAATTTAGTGCGATGCCAGGCGCGTTCACCAGCCAGCGATGAGACTCTGGCTAGGCAGGAAAATCTCCTCATCCCCCCGTTGCCATGGCAATCAGCGCTGTTCCTTGTTGACTTCCATTCTGGCTTCAGGCTGCATTCAATTCAACTGGTGGTTACGTACGCGAACGATAACCTTTAGTTGTTGACTTTAAGCTGACGCAATCTTATTTTAAACGAAAATGAAAAATGCTTCCGGAGGTCCTACTTTCAAAAATATTAATCTTCAAGTAGACTTTTAACCTTTTCAACTCCTAGCTGCAGCACCGTAGACTCTTCGAGCAATATAAAGAAAATAGCGGTAAACGAAAAATGGAACAACACTATTCGCAGCAGCGCCGCGATTTTCATAACTAAAACGAGATCACGTGACCCACATCAGCCTATTGGATGACTGAGAATCTGAAACGTGTTTACTGTGTTTAGAATATGGGCAACTCTATCGAAATGGTGAACAAGTGCCTTTAACGAGTTTGGATTGGAATAGTAAATGTAATAGTATAGTAATAGGATTTGTTTAAGAAGTTTTTTTGAAAATAGTGTGTAAGTATTCAATAAATGTTATTAATTTCATTCAATTTTTTTTAATGCAATATGAGCAAGTTTGCAAGAACAGCTTTATGAACTCGCGTTCCATCTTGTTCAATTTTGTGTAAAAGCCTGGTACCCCCAAAAAACTCGGGGTATAATATTTTTCAATCCCAAAAACCCGGAGTTCGTATTTAGGGAAGGGTTTGGCAACGTTAGTTTTGGATATATGTATAGCATTATCGTAATTCCCTGCAATATGAAATTTGCTCCCTTTCCGGTGAAATTTCAGCCTAGGCAACTGACATAGCCTAACCTAAAATAACTAGACGATATAACCACACAAAGCTACGATACCCACAGCAGCAACAAACCCCAATACTACACCAACGCACGGAGGCGTATTAGGGCTATTCGACGAAAGCTTCCGGGTGAAAAATAAGACAAGTATTCCCCTCTCCCATCCTGGGACCGTGTTCGTAATCTCGCTAAAAACATCATTCCTTGACGAAAGAGTAATTGCAATACAAAGTTTTGATTTGAGGAATCAATATTGGCATGACTACAGCACAGCCGCACCCTGTAAATGGGTGGGAGTGACCACGTTGTTACTTACTGTCGCTTCATAATGTATCCCTTGTCGCAACGTCGTGGAGAGAAGCTGTGGGTTTCATTTCCTGGCTTCAGGCCTCTTTATTCAACATCGCCCAGATTCTTGTTTTTCCACACCAACACAAAAGGGCGTCAACTTTTTGGCAGGCACGTCAACCCGGAGGCAAGACACGCGATTTCTACCCCAGTCGGCCTTGACTTGAAGAAACGAATTCCGTACCAGATCGCCCAACGCTGTTCCACATGGAGTTGCCATAGCTCGGACTAAACCAGCACGAATGACATTCTTGGCACGTATTCATTAGGTTGCACATACGTTGTGAAAAACGTATACAACGTATTTTTAACGTAGTATATCTTCGAGAGTGTTGTGACCAGACGTTCTACAATTGGCCGCGTGGGGTCGCCACTCAAGAGAGGGAACATGGTTTTTAGTCTGCTGTGCAGCCGAAACGTGGGGAATGGCGCAACGACTTTGCCCGTCCGTCCGTCGGTTTGTTCAGTGATAGTCAAGTGGACTTTAAAGAACACGACAAATTAAAACATTGTTGCTTCCTTATAGCTAATAGACTTTCTGGACGTAACTCAATGAAATAATAACATTTGATCCCGTCGCATTTAACCACTACTGGAAGACAAGCAACCGTAAAAACAAAAGGATTTCGTTAACGACACACATTAGCTTCATTTAAAATAGTCTCGACACCGTGTTGCATGGATGAATAGTACCCTCGAACCAAATTCTCCATTAGCTGCTACTTACGAAATTCAAAAGGCAGTTTAAAAAGTTTACCTAAAAGCTGAAGTTAATCCCAAAATCACGTTGCTACGGCAACGTCAAGTCTCCACACCGTGTTGCATAAATGAATGGGCCTACGCTCGAACCCAACTCTCCGTTAGCTGCTACTTTAGAACTTAGAACGGCACGTAAAAATTAGGCTTAAAAGCTGACAATTACGCCTAAAATCTAAAACTAGACCTGAAAGCTTAACACATTTTTAACCGGCAATTTTGATGGTTACTTCGTTAAGATTTCATAATAAAGATCGGTGTTGCGGTGCGTGATAGAGGTGTGCGCCTCAACATCTTCGAAAGTGGCGGAAGTGTATAGACGACCGTTAGTCGCTGCAGCCGGTTGTTTGGTTATTATTTTTGTTTACTATCCCCCTCACGACTTAACAAATTCGACTCCCCTTTCCCCGTCGCCCTGGAATGCTTAACAGATGCAAAAAATTCCGAGAACAAATGTGCTGATATGCTGCATTCCTCAAGCTAAAATATATTGTTTTCTCGAAGAGTTCACGAACTGTTTACAGACAATACTTCCGTAATTGTGGTCATTCAACCACAAAGTAACAATTATAGACCATAATTATTCTTGAATGCACACTTCAAACTGAAAAATACTACAATAGTAAAATACATTTTAATTGCTGGAGTTCTGTGTGGGTGTGTTCGTAGTATTTATCGAACGGTACTACAAAATGGCGAGAGGAGTACAGACTACGTCCACATATGTTTCCACAGATGTCCAACACGTTTGTATTGATCAGAAGCACAAAACCATTAAATTAAATTGGGCAATGTGGGAACATCCGGTAAACACTGCCAGATATTTGTGGAGAGCTTAAAGTGATATTTAATTGAAAGTGCTTGAGCTTGTTGACTTCCCCCTTAAAAATCTAATTTTTTTTTCTGTCTAAATTTAAAATACTACCCTTAATTGCTAAAATTAAGATGAAGATAAAATAATTTTCATGTTTGTCGTAAAATGTTAACGTTATCTTTTAAATTTTGTTCTTCGTACGTTTTCATCAGTTGTTTACTAAAACGATTCTGAGGCTCAAGCGCGTTGTACAAACCGAAAGTTATGTGGTGATCGCTGGCGTTTGGAATATTGGGCAATGTATTCTGAAACCAACACTGCATTCAGGTCTTAAATTAGCTAGCGTTACTCAAAACCAAATTTGTTCAAGGGATGACGACCAGCTTCTGAATGTACGTGGCGCTATCTAATTTCCTGAGCTAAGTGACTAACGAGCAGTTGTTTCCGCGCACGGGGGCCTAAGTTAAGTTAAATAAGCACAAGTCTATTGTCTAAAAGCATGATTTCGTTGTTCAGCTATACAACAAGAAATAATTCCATGTCGTTCCCCCCTCCCCCGACACAATGGATATGTCCCCGGCGTGGGTGGGGCGTTTTTAAATTCTCATTACGGCAATTAGCCTCAACTCTTTTCTGGGACGCCGCAAACAAACTCAGATTCGTTTCTTTGAATGTCTACAAATGCCAACAAAGTAAAGCCAACCGGATGTTATGCGGCATTCAGAGTTGTAAATATTACAGCCACTTCCTGTTGTGGGAAAAAGATGCAATTTTTGGGATTAGAGTTTATACAGCAGTTTAGAAATGGTTTGAATGGGGTTACCGTTAAAGGCGGGTTGAGACCAAACTAAATTTGAAGCATCTAGCGCTATGGAGTTCTATCTAGCGTTTCAAGCAAAGGAATGCACAGAGAAATATGTTACCACAACAAACAAGCCATGATTGTGCTTCCTTAATTATTGAGTAAAAATTTGGTACGTACTCGTCCACCTGGAAGCAAGCTGTAAAGATTAAGGATATTTCTGCCACTAGATGGCGCCACGGTAGATTTTTTTATATCGCACCGTGGTGCCATCTAGTGGCAGTAATATCGTTAACTTTTACGACTTGTTTCCAGGTGCACGAGTACGTACCGGATTTTGACTCAGTAATTAAGGATGGACGTGGCTTATTTGTCGTGTTAAATGACATCAAACCAAAAACCCTCAAAGTGGTAAAGCACTCCGCCAAGTTACCAACTGCTCTGGCCGTTGCAAGTGGTGATATCAAAACGCACAGCTATTTTTCCAAGTTCAATGAAAAGTTCAGTAACCGAACCAAATTTGTCGAATTGGCTTTTCGTTTCCTTTTTTCCTCCTTTTGAGTTCTTTCCAGTTGTTAGCTTTTTATTGATGAAGTTTGCCGTAGTTTTCAAAATAATGAATGCAGAAACAACTAATGTTTAATGTAGCTTTTCTGTTTTCGAATTAGACATCGCAGTGAATTTTCACGATTGGTTTTGTCGGTTAGTTTGATATTACTGTGGGAGAAAAAGGTGGTAAGCGGTATAAGAGCTGGTGTTTTGATTGCTGAAAGGGGAGAGAGCCTAGTGAAAGAGCGAAATCTAAAAAAAAACGGATTTGAACGGAAAGGCAATTCGCTAAGTTATGTTCGGTTTATTTATTGAACTTGGCAAATAGGTGTGCGTTTTGAGATCACCACTTGCTACGGCCCAGTGGCGTAACTAGGGTTTTGTACTGAGGGGGCAACACTAACTATTTAGCCGAATGGTATGGAGGGAGACACCTATACAAGCTAGGGGGCTCAGGGGGAGCGCTGTGAGTTCCCCCAGCGGGGTCCGGGGCCCGGAAGCTGACGCATTTTTGCTATTTTCCAGCCTTGTAAAGTGCCGTTGGGAACATTTTTATAAAATCAGTTTTGCTGACTGCATTCATACGCACAAAAAAAATGTGTAATGTAAATTTTTCAGTTTTTCATACTAGATACTTATTTTTTATAAATAAAATACGTCATACGTCTTCAGGATATTCAAGGCTTTTTCAGCTATGCAAAAGTGACTTGGCCAATTTGCCGAATAAGCCTTCAAAATCTTACAGAGGGGGCCAATCGCCCCTTTGTCCCCCCCCCTCCCAACTAGTTACGCCACTGCTACGGCCAAAGCATTTGGTAACTTGGCGGAGTTCTTGTGGTTGTGTAGTTATTTGGTAACTTGTGGTTTTGGGTTTGATATCACCCTTTTTTCGTGTGAACTGTTTAGACTTG
>JAHWFP010185986.1:0-31594 GCA_023313725.1 Lithobius niger | reverse complement strand
TCCAACACCCACACCAACCGCTCACTGACCATCCGTTCCATAAGTTTCCAGACACAGCTAGTCAGAGCGATTGGGCGATAACTGGAAGGAGAAGTAGGGTCTTTGCCCGGTTTTACAATCGGGATGACCACTGCTGTCTTCCACGCTGCTGGAATAGAGCCCTCTGCCCACACACGGTTGAACATCCCCAGCAAGAACTGCTGGGAGGCAAGGGTCAGATGTTTCAACAGTTGATAGTGAACATCATCAGGCCCCGGGGCGGAGTCATGCGACTTGGACAAAGCTGAAACAAATTCCTGCCAGGTAAATGGTAAATTGTACTCCTCTAGCCCATCGGAGCGATTACTCACTGTTTCGTTTTGCGGAGGGTTGACCCTCCTGAATGTTATTTGTGTCGACGGCCACTTACGGTCCGGCACTTACTTGTTGATTGTCGCCATCTTGATGGTGTTCGTTGTCGTTTCCATCTTCCGCATGACATTGCGCGTCAGTTGGGCGATAAGTCTGTCCTCCTGTCCGGTGTTTTTCAATTTTTGCAGGAGGTACAGATGTATGACAAGATTTAGATTAGGGGTTTGAATGACATCTCTGTAATGTGTGGTGCAGTGGCAACCCGGACCACTGCACTGTGACTGAGGTTGGCGCTAATGACCAAGTTGTCGACGCGCCATTAAGCCTCAATTCCCCCCCCCCCCATCGGAGCGAAAGTCAAGAAAGCGAGCCTCTTCTCTACGCTTAATCCCGAGGACACCAGGATCATAATGGTCATCACTCGAGACCCGCGCAAACGCAGACGCAAGACAATTGGCGATATCTGGCACAGAAGAGATCACGGTATTCGCCACCTTCAGCTGTGAAACCGGGGAAGGCACGCTCCTCCCCGAGATCTGGCGTACCTTCCGCCACACCTGCTGAGAAGGCGTGGAGCGCGTGATCGACGAAACATAAGCTGCCCACGAAGCAAGTCTAGCCTCACGGATGACATACCTGGCACGGGCACGACAGTGCTTAAACGCTACAAAGTTGCCAGTAGTCGGGCTGACCGTGAATGCACGCAACGCTCGCCGGCGGGCCTGAATGGCCTGCCCGCAAGCAGGCGTTCACCACGGAACAGGAACCCGCCGCGGCTGTGTGGACGTACGCGGGATAGTAGCATGAGCAGCAGCAAGGACCACATCAGTGAAATGAGTGGAAAGTTCATCCACATCAGAAAAGTCCTCAACCGCACGCTGAAACACAGCAGCCTCAGCAAAGGCTGACCTTTCAGCACGCTTAAGCGCCCACCGGCCTGGCCTGGAAGCCACAGAACCCCCATGTGTTGTGGACAACACAATGGGGAGGTGATCGCTTCCATGCAGATCGGCAGTGACAGCCCAAGTGAAGTGAACTGCCACGACGAGCAGTTCTTGGTAGTTCTGGGAAAAACAAACGAAAAATTACAAACATCCTTGCACTACAACGGGCAACAATTAATAAATAAGGCCGCTTAAAAAAACTAAGTTGTTTCTCAAGTCCTGCACAAGGGCCCCCAGCCCCTTTTCACGGGTTTACTTCGACCAAAAACATGTAGTTCACAGTGTTTGTATTCATTGCACATAATATTGGACATGCTATAGCCAGGAGCAATGATTTTCCACTATTCTGCAATTTCAAAAAAACGTGGAATTAACAGCATTTGTTTTAGTTCAAATTTCTTGGTGTTATGCCAATCTTACCACATGTGGGACCATTTTAAAAATAGCATAAAGTTGAAATTTTCGCAGAAATCCAAAATACTGGCAGGAAATTAGGCTTCATAATAACAGGTTTAGGCATAAATTTAAACTTTTATGTGAATTCTAGGTTGTTGAGAAGCATACAAATTGTTGTGAACAAGCAACGACACCTTTTCTACACTAAAGCGACCGATCTGGCAACTAAATTTAGCTTTCTTCTCCTTAATATATCTTTTTTAATTCACTGCGGAAAAGAACAATTTATTCCTGCGGAATGTTGTGATTGATGGCCGAGGAAAATCATTGTCTCTGGCTTATAGCATAAAAATGAATAAACACAGGTAAATTTACCTTCACGAGAGTGAGCATTCTCCATACTTCGCTAACTTCCACACTAAATATAGTACCCTATCTGACAAATTTGGCTCTTCAAAGGTACGTTTTTCTCCTGATTACATGCTCCATTACGAACACGATCACCATCAGAGTTTGAAACCGCTGCTTCGCGTAGTCTCCGGAATTTAGAAGGCCCTTCCATCTCCTAGACGTAGATAACCAAATAACACCACCATTTAATACTCAAGTACGATGTTTAATTACTGCAGCCGACGTCCTTCACTCCTGAACTATGCCATCCTTAGGAGTTAGAGCAGATGCCGTCCCAGGTCGCCTGATCAAGCATCATTTATAATTAGTTACCTGACCAGGATTATTATTTGGACAATGCTCGGAAATCTGTGGTGCCAATCATAGATTTATACACATCGTAATTGAAAGAAAATCAAAACTAATCAGGTGGCTGATTAAAGCACCGGTCTCTTAAATGATGCCATAGTGTATACTCAAAACAAGCAAAGTTAAAAAATAACATAAGAATATCAAAGTTAAATTGTCAATGATGACATATTCCACAAATATCCCCTCTCCCATGATTAATGCTAATTAATGTTGTTTACCTTAACTTTATAAACAATTTTTGGATAAATTTTGTGTACTTTACTTTTTCAACATATTAATAAACCAACTTAAAATTGAGTGGTGTGGGCAACCAATTGAAAACCTTCTGACATTGGTGATAAACTGATCCATTACATTCAGAATTGAAAATACCTTCTGACAAAATATGTAACCTGTTTTTTGGTGATAGCTAGGGTTCACAGTTTGAAATTGGAACTTTTCTGTAAGAAATACTTAACATGCAAATTTAATTTAATTTAGTTTAATTTATCTACGAAGAGACTTTAATCTGATGAAACATCAATCAAAATGATGAGTAACTTTCAAATTCTATAAGTATTCGCACGCTAAGAACAATTACAAACAACTTTACATGCAATGTTGTATTGTAGGTGATAGTCCAGGTTTCTCAGCCAAATAGTCCACGTATACTTTGATGGATCACGAAATAATCGATATCCTTAACATCACTGTTGTAGACAAGTGAAAAGTCGCACTTAAATCTTCTAGCATGGAGAAATTAGGACTGCAGAAGAGTTTAAGAGATGATGAAAGCAAAAGATGTTGCCATGGTAGAGGTTGTCACAGATGTGCATAGTCAAATAACCCATATGATGAGAGACACATTAATGAAATTTTTACTGGACAAGTATCGTATGTGTTTTGCCTAGCAAATTATTATTATTATTATATTTTTTTTTTGTATTTAGGCACTGAATACAAAGACATCCGGCATCAATGGGATATTTAGCACGGGGCCAAAAACCTTGAAAAAGCAAATTCTGCAGTAAATAACCACTACTAGAAAGAATGCAATGTGCTAGCACGGATTATTCAAATGGCCACTAAGTGCCAATGCAGCCGTTACTGAGCCGTTGTTAAGGTTCAGTAAATTATACTGTATAATATAATATTAGGGAAACTTAGATTAGATTACAATTGGTTATGTTAGTTTAGTTTACAGAAATTTAGGTTGTATTGTGTTCTCATAGGGTGCTTTAAAACTGAAAGTACTAAAATAAAATAAAAATATTCGAGGCGTTAAATTCCTGGAAATGGTTGACTAGAAAAGTTCTTAAAAATATATTTTGGTATTGGGAAAAATCATTGAAAGTGCTTGAATTTTTGATGGCATCTTTTGTGCCCCAATTTACCATATTATAGTTAATTTGATAAAGTTATACGCTAATTTCCACTGCGTGTGTTCTTTCTTTAAAGGATGAAAGTCTGTCTTCTGGGAGATTCAATTGTGAAATGCTACGCCACGAGAGGCTGTTTGGTTGTGACACAACCGTGGAAAGCATAACTTTCAGTTTCCCAGGTGGCAAATGCAACATAATCAAGTACGCAATGGAAAAACAACTAATTGACAAGCAACTTTTGACGTTGTTATATTACATGTAAGTTAATTAAAAGGTATTTGCTTTAAAAACAATACATGCAGGTAGTTTGGTAACCGTGTACCATGGTTAAAGGCCAAAAACATTGTCAGTGGGACAGTAACGCATTGAAGAGACAAGGGTGATATTGGTTGACACAACTAACCTTGAAAATGATTTAGAGTTGATGCATCGTTGCCCATGTCTCGTGTAAACATAAACCAATGATTACATCATTGACACCCCCCCTACCTTTTTCCTGCGGAGGGAGATGCACATTACTCTCAATTACCAAACGTTGGCGGGACGCAAGAACTCGCTGCATGTACGGTTAAAATGGAAAACGTAGCCTACTTTTTTTTTACCATTTAAAAAAAATTCCATTTACATAATTTATGTTCTTAACCATATGTCTCTTTTCAATCTTTAAGACCATTTAATTTCTTTACATTCGTTAACTAATACATTTTTTTTCAGTGTTCTTTTTTTTTTCGTAGGCGAGTTACCAGTGACCATACTGGTCCATTCCTGGCTTCGTAGCTTCACAACAAATCCTTGTTGTATCGCATGTCACAAGTTATGTTTATGTTTTGCAGGTTGGCACGAATGACTTTAGAATCTTCTGACGTATTCAACCAGATGGCCGTTTTGGTATCAATAATTAGACGTCAACAACATAACTCCCAAGAACTGTGGGTGTCATTGGTTCTTCCTAGAAAAGAATTAGATTCAGCTGCGAAAAAGCTCAACAAAAAATTAAAACGTCTAAAAGGCAATGGTGTTTGTTTGTTGAACATTGAGGTAAGCCTTTTATACCAGTTATATGTAGGGCCTTGAGAAGCTGGAAAAGTATGGAGTTGCATAAGACAAAGGCCCATAAGCACCATTCTGTCCATACGTGCACCTAAAGACCCTTACAACAACTTGTACCTTCCCCCCTCATCTCCCTTGGTAACATCAACGTAACATTTGGCTAACCCTCGCCTGAAATTACGTTAGTTTTTTCGAACTCCCATTGTAAACAATTGCAAACAATTTCTTGGATGAATTCGTTTTTATAAGCTGAACTTAGTAGCAAGTGACGTAATAACCAGTGATGTTGAAAAAATAAAACTTTTAAGTTGTAAACAGAAGTCAGAAAAATAGTTTAGCCAATAGAATTTAGCGGGAAAAATGTGGAAAACGTTTGCGAACAATAATTTATCCAAAATTTTTGTGCATTATAAAACACTTCGTCATACTCCCCCCCCCCCCCTTCCATCACCATAACAGATGGTAACACGTTTACTTATAATCCTTCCTCCTTTATGTAATTCGTGAACGCTTCCCATGCAGGTTTTACATACTTTGACGACCACTGTTTGACAGGAAAGCCACTCGGTGGTAAAATGGAATGATGCTTATAATTTCCGTAATTCCTGAAGTAACGTACCTAATTTCAACACCTAAATTGAACGCGATGTGTAAAGGTGTACCGAGGGTTGTATTTCACTAAGGACTCCAGGACACTCATGGAAACTTAGAATGGATGAGTAACGTTCAATTACCAGTAGAAGGTTACGTAGGTGGCTTGTTACTCGATGAAATGAGCATTGAGGAAACTAAAACATTCTAGAAGGAGAATTCCTGAAACTTGGAGAGTTTGTTGACTTGAACCAGAAGATGGACTGCGAGGCTGCAAAATATGTTCTGCATTTCCAGTTTCTTGGTTTTACTAGTTTCAGGTTTGCCACTTCCCAACTAGGCAAGCCAGTGCACTTGACCGTTATGTTTTATTTTGAGACACAGTAAAATATTGGACATTAGATGGTGCTTTTGCCAATCGACAGTTTTTGAAAATGCATTTTGAAGACGGCCCAGACAGTGAAAACTTCAAAGTGAAAAAATCCAGCAGATTCAGAAGAGAATGTTTATTTTACCATGGATATTAAGCATTCGGCAAAACAAATGGGCCACGTCAACTAAAAGTTTTAGGATGTGACGTCTTATGGGATGTTAGGGAAGAAGCTTATGAGGGGGATCAGCACAATCTACTTCAAATCCACTGCAAGCTGAGCATATCCATCGTGATGGTGCATCAAAAATGAGAAATCATTTGGCTGAAGAGATGCTAAATTCTAGTAAAATTAAAATTCGACCAAGTAAATAACCTAGGCCAACAGGAAAAGCCTATTATTATTTGTCCTAACGTAGTATCCTTAGTATAGATAGGGCTATACTGTTGGTTTCCATTCGCCAAATGGCGAGTAGCCACCAGCACTGGAGACAGTTGGGCTTGTTCCCAATGTAGGAAAGAGAAACTACAGATGTTGGCATCAGTAGTTAGTTATGTGTCACTACTTTTTCGGAACCTGGTTGGGACAGCTAAATCTTTAGGCTTACATATTTTAGTTTTAAGAATTATATTTCTTTTCATTTTTAGTCTCTGATGTGCTTTAAAATGGTCATTAAAAAGTCTGTAAAAAAGTGCTTAACATTTTTTCCTTTTATTTGTGCGAACCCTGGTATAAGTTTGTCTTGTACTAACTACTTTTGTGGTACTGTAGTTGCTATACTTGGTGCAAAAATGGCAATTTGTTGCTGTGATTCTCATACCCTAGACTTTATTTTTTCTTATGTGGTATGAAACTAGCCAACGCTGGTATAAAGTGTAAGCGAATTCCCCCTGCAGATAGTGAATGCCGAAGCATTTTGGTTTGACAACTAATAACATACTTTACACCGTTTGTAGGTAACAAAAGAGAATTGGAACAATGGAAGGAAAAATACATATCAGAAATGCGGGCGTTGGATGACGAACCTGACGATTTAGTCGGTGAGAGTGGGTCAGGTGCTAAAAAAAAAGATTACTCCACAACCTGAAAACTTGGTAGATTTGTCGGAAGATGTAGATAGCACTTCGTCATCAATGAAAGATGCCCTGAAGAAAGGCCAAAAAGTGGCTAAGATGATGCAGCAATCAAGCAGCAATGCTATGGCCGCACATGTCGTTGAATTAGCCCCAATTATGCCACCGACAACTATTTCACCAAAGAGCAATATGCTAACTACCCATCCTTCTTCAGGCACGAACCTCCTTCAGCCAACAACTTTCCGTCAGCCGTAATTTTACCTTCAGCCACTAACTTGCCTCCAACCACCAACTTTCCTTCAACCGCCAACCTACCTTCTGCCGCCAGCCAACCTTCAGCCACAAACCTACCTTCTATTCCTACTTGGACTGAGCCACATCAGCAACAGTTTTATCCAGTTAAGACTCGTACTCTTCTGTTTCTGACTACCAGTTGATGTCACAGCCATCCTGCAGTGGCAGCAGCGAAACTACATTTTCTGCATTAATAGCCAGCACCATTAACAATGAAAACTACAATGATATTTCTTACCCCGGCCAGTATGAAAGCTGTAACTATCTGCCAACCAACATAAATGTGCCAAAAACTCGGGAAGACATGTCTAACTCTGCTGAATGTGTTGTTGCAGAAAAAGTGTTGGCAAAAGAGGCAGAAATACAAGCGCTTAAATTGGAAATCCCGGAGTTAAAGTCACGAAGCAGGTGTGCAAAGGTTGGGGGGGGGGGGATTGAGGCTTAATGGCGCGTCGACAACTTGGTCATTAGCGCCAACCTCAGTCACAGTGCAGTGGTCCGGGTTGCCACTGCACCACACATTATAGAGATGTTATTCAAACCCCTAATCTAAATCTTGTCATACATCTGTACCTCCTGCAAAAATTGAAAAACACCGGACAGGAGGATGACGCAATGGAGTACAAATACCAGGCAATGTTGAAAAAGAAGGACAATGTCATCGAAAGCCTCAACGACAGAATTGAAGTACTGGAAAAGGCCCTTCTAACAAATGTTTCCAGAGTAAGTCAACTTACAGTTTTTGAAACGATTTATTTCCCGCTATCTGTCACAGTGAAGGTCGACCAAATCAGCACCTTAGAAAGAAAAGAAAAGAAAAGTTATTGCCAATAACACAATGTTCTTTTTGTTTACAATAACGGCAGCTATAGTACTGCCTGTTGCGTTTTGAATGATCCATTTATTTATATGAGTCATCTCAACTGGGACTTTCGTTGTTGCAGCGTTGTTTTATTAAATTTGTTACATATGATACATTTGGGAAATTTTAAACGGGAATTTTATGTAGGGGCATAAATACCAGTATTCACCTGTCTCTTGATTTCCTTTTCAGTTTCAGGTACCATTAGTTTTAGTTAAGAAAGGAGGTTATTTGAATCCCTTACTCAAAACTTCAATTTTTCGAATCCTGTACATTCTTTTATACCATCTATAGCGTATGGTAAGGTCGAGCACCTAAGCCAGACAGGTAAATGCTACCTGCAATAACAAGCCTAAACTAAGTTTTCTCAGAAATAAAAAAAAAACATTATTATTTTGATATCTTTTCCACAAGACTATTTTTTATGGTTTAATTAGTGGTTAGCTGTACAGATATGCTTTGCATACTTTATTCGGTTCAGATATATTTAAGGGATCAGGGAGGGTGTCTAACGATGGCTCAACAGGTAGCATGGCCGTCTCATAAACCAAAGGTGCCTAGTTCAATCTAGCCCTAGAGAAGAACTCCGATAATGCTCATCTTGATTGTTGCATGTAAAACCTCTCCGTCCCGGGATTACCTTAGCAGTGGAAAAGAACGTTAATACTACCCTCCCTTAATGCTCATTTTACAGTTAGGCCTAGCATTTAATTTTCTTTAGTTTATTAAACATCCAAAGTAGGCAATTTTCAGTTAAGCATTCTGGTGTTTTAAAAAAGTAGACACTGAGGGTAGTGTTTGTTTATTTGTTTTTATTGATTAAAAAAAGGTAGGTTCAAGGTTAAAAGAAATCTTTGACCTATTCAACATTAATGTCGACACAAATACGAGACAGCTATCCAGAATACCAGAAGATATAAAATAGCGGCCACTTTCGAAAATATTTTGCCTTGTATAAGCTGCCGCTTTAGAGAGTACGATATAGAATGATGATTTTGGTATAAAATCGAAATATGCCGACGACACCAAATCGGCCGCCATCCTCCGTGCCTAGGAACGGGGCCATACAATGGAACTTATTATGGCAAATCCACATCAATGTTGACAAACTTGTATCCTTACATTTTGGGGTAAATAAGTACCTATCTCTAGTGCTACCCATACCCGTGACTTAGGGATCACAACCGACAATAAATTACCCGGAGGTTTCCGAAACTGCATCAAAAGGACAGCGATAATGTTTCTCTGGTGGTAAAACAAGACGAAGTAATACTGTATTTTGATGCTGCTGCATCAGCTATTGCAGAAGAATGTGGTTTGATAGAGATACCAGTAATTACGAAGTTCCTTTATTGGTAAGGCTGTACCGAGCACATTTTTTCCTGCCGAACCGATACGAGCCGAGCACTCAAAAAATGCCTGGTACACCGAGCACAACCGAGCCGATCAATGAAGCCGAGCTGAACCGAGCACCTTTATTAATGACAGGGTGCTGTCGGGAGTACCAGCTTTTTTCATATTTTGTCACAGTCCAACTTTTCATATTTGTCACATGCCCGCTTTTTATTTTTTTCACATACCTGCTTTTCATTTTTTTCACCCACCTACTTTTCATTTTTGTATCACTATTTCTTTGATTTCATATACATACCAGTTTCACAACTCTTTATGAACTCTTTAGATTAAGGGTTTGAATAATATCTCTGTAATGTGTGGTGCAGTGGCAACCCGGACCACTGCACTGTGACAGAGGTTGGCGCTAATGACCAAGCTGTCGACGTGCCATTAAGCCTCAATCCCCCCCTTCTTTAATACATTGTTTTCTTTTTCAGTAACCATTGTAATTTCTCTGTAATTTCACTCAAGAGAGTGAAAGCGACTTCAAAGTGACTCCAGCAATAAACCAATCAATTTTTTTTTCGTGTTCTAACAACAGACATGCCTACGTAATTCCGGGCCAAAATGAAGAACGATAATTTGATTGTTTTTTTTTACTTCAATAATGCGTTTTGCCTTGTAAAAACACAACACTCGTGTTTTTTACATTTGTCCCTTTTATTTTACCACTGGCAAATTTTCACATTTTTCACACCGGCAGCTTCCCTGTAATCAGCACTCGCAAAATGCCAAGCAGGCTTCTAGATACAACAATTATTCTTTTCACTAAAACAGCCTGGCGTAGCAGCAACCATAGGCTACTACTACTTTTGCACACTCTAATTGATGACGTATCGACATATCTCGTAAGCCAATTAAGCCTGCATTAACAGCCATTATCATAACAAAACAAGTAATTTTAGTATGAGGGAAGTTACTTTTATGCTAAAAAAAAGTTTTAACACTTGGTCATTCAATACAATTAAATTAGTGCTGTTGACACTAAAACTCTGAAGTTTTCCTTGATGTAGGTACCAGTTTCTTAACTTTTTTCAGGTTTTAGAGATGAGCGTAATGTGTAACATTATTTCCAGTGGTACTAAACCAGAAATCGTGTGCACGTTATGCCTAAAAAAGAGCCTTCCGCTATAATGCCTGCTGCTGTTACCAAGCGTAATATAAAAGCGAATATCCAAAAAAGTATAAAAAAGTAGTTAATCTGCATGAATTACCTGCAAATATAGTTAATATATTGAATTCTGTGGTAGTCCTTCAACCTTCGGGCGGCAGCAACCATGCCTAGATCATAATCATCGAATGGAATCCGCCAAAATGAAGCTAACGTTCAAGGTCTATTGGTCACAGGATCGCGCGCTAAGACTAGACGTGAGCCGCGCTCGGTTAAATGGACATAATTGCTCGGTATACCGAGATTGTCGATCATGCTATGCTCGGCAAGAATCGGCTCGGCAGCTCGGTATCGGTACAGCCTTATTTATTGGTATTGCAATATTGGGACACTGTTTGAACAGAGACGTTCGTATTGTTGGGGATTACACAGGTGCAGTTAAGCCACAACTGGACATGTAATACCATCCCGCCCCCAAAGTGGAAGATTTATTTCATACATTTTCCAGACTGTGATACCTTTTCAATCATTTATTTATTCGACGCTTTTCTGCAGGTCGAACTAGAGGAAGAAGCAATGGCTCTTTAACAATTAATACTTGTGAGGGCCTATTCCAGTACCAAAAACTACCTTTTGGACTCTTAAGTGCACCTGGCATTTTTTCCAGAAATGCATGGAATATGTCCTGAGGGATGTTTCTCGGACTAACCCATTTGTAGATCGTATTCTGGTGGCTGGAAAAGGCCAGGAGTACGACAAAAAGGAAGAATAAGTAATCAAGACATATTGAGTAACAAACACTAACATACCCTCACATTTTACTCCTCATGTCTGAGAGCTTCCCATTTGTTTTCATGCATTTTGACTTGATGCATAGTTTTACTCCTTACATATGAATGGCTTTTTTCCCCGTTTTGTTTTAATGCATTATAACTGGATGCATTATTTTACTCCTTACATCTGAATAGCTTTTCTCCCGTTTGTTTTCATGCATTATGACTGGATACATAATTTTGCTCTTAACGTCTAAATAGCTTTTCACCTGTTCAGCATTTTTGATTGGGTGCATGGTTTTTACTCCACACTTCTGAATGACATTTTCTCCAACTTGTTTTCACACGTTTTAAACGACGCGTAGTTTTACTCCTCAGATCTGAATGGTTATATCTTGTTACCTGTGATATAAACCAATGTATGCTTTAGGCTTCCTGAAACTTATACCGATATCTAAATAGATTTTACTCCTAACATCTGGATGGCTTTTCTCTTGTTCGTTTTCACGCATTTAACTGGATACATAGCTTTACTCGTAGCATACTAATAGCTTTTTTCCTGTTTATCATAATGGGTTAAATTTGCATTAATTGGACTGGAGTAACAATAATAGTAGTATTTGCTATGCCGATCTGAGATTTTGGAAAATTGTTAGGTGAATTGGAATAGCAATGCATCATTTTAGTAAATTGAACTTTAAAGCAACTAAAAGAGTCTGAAAATGCAAAGACAAGTGCTTCTTCGCAGAAATGTTTCAATGATGGTTACAGTTCGACGATGAAATGTTCACGAATTATTGTGTGCCAGCTTCTTTATACTGGTGTAGAAAAGTGGAGGCAACCTACTCCGTCAAATTTATTCATATCTAGGTCCCTATTTCTGCTGGCAGTAATGGCCACTACAATCTAAAACCATACTAGTTTGCTATTACTGGCTGTCTGAATGTTTTTATACAATGGTTGCGGGGGGGGGATTGAGGCTTAATGGCACGTCGACAGCTAGATCATTAGAGCCAGCCTCTGTCACAGTGCAGCAGTACGGGTTGCCACTACACCACATATTACAGAGATATAAAACAAACCCCTAATCAAAATCTTGTCATACATCTGTACCTCCTGCAAAAATTGAAAAACACCGGACAGGAAGACAAGACCTATCGCCCAATTGACTTGGAATGTCATGCGGAAGATGGAAACGACGACGAACACCATCCAGATGGCGACAATCAACAAGGAAGTGCCGGACTTTAAGTGGCCGTCGACACCAATAACATTCAGGAGGGTCAACCCCCCGCAAAAGGAAACAGTGAGTTAGCCAGGTGTGACCAATGCGCAAACGGGCCAACACTACCTCTTCACGACGGCTGCGGCGACACGCCGAGTACCATTCCTCGACAATGCCTTTAATAGCTCGTAATTTATTACCGTCCTGTCTGTTCCACAAGGTTTGCCAAAAAGCATGTAACCCCAGACACAGACTTGGAAAGGCGTCTGAGGGAACAAGGCTGAGATCCCTCCTGAGAGGGCCAGAAAAGGCCCCTTTCGCTGCAGAATCAGCTTGCTCATTTCCACCAATCCCAACATGGCCCGGGATCCAGCAGAAAAGCACGGTTTTCCGCTGGTCAGGCAAGCGGGAAAGCAAAGATTGGACACGTTGTGTTAAGGGGTTCCGAGGATTGTAATTCGCCAAGGACTCCAGGGCACTCATGGAATCACTAAAGATAATGAAGTGCGTGCCCTGAAGGTCAAGGATCCATTCCACCGCCAAACCAATAGCCAAAAGCTCTGCAGAAAACACAGAATAGCCTGATGGAAGGCGAATGGGCAATCGTTACTCCCTTACACACACAAGCACAGGCATCGCCAACGTCTGACTTCGACCCATCAGTAAACAGGCGCTGATAACCGGCGTACTGAGAACACAGCAGCCGGCACTCCTGTAAGTACCTTGCTGGCAGAGTGGAACCCTTCGGGAGAGACGCCAGAGCGAAAATGAAACTGCCACTTGGGACAAGCCAACTTACCCACCCTGCATCTACCGACTCGCAAGTCTGGCCTCAAAACCATGGACCAAACAGGACTGGATTGCACAGCACGCAAACACACAGCATACTGAATGGCAAGCTGCCGCTGACGAATGGCCAAAGGTGGCTCCGAGGCCTCAGTGTAGAGGCTGACCACTGGAGAAGTTCGAAATGCCCCAGTCGCCACACGCAGGCCACTGTGATGCACAGTGTCCAGCATCTGGAGAGTCAGTCACTAGCCGAACCATAGACCATGCACGCATAATCAAGTTTGCTGCGGACAAAGGTGCAACAAGGCAGTACGATCGGCACCCCATGAAGTGCCCAACAGGACCCTCAAGATGTTAAGCGCCCGCAAAGCCTTGTCTTTAAGTTGACGCAAGTGTGGAAGCCAAGATAACCTGGAATCGAACACCAGACCCTGGAAACGTGCCTGTAGGACAACAGGAATTTGTGCCTGTCCCAAGTACTGGCAAGGATCTGGGTGCAGTGTTCGTTGGCAGCAAAAGTGGACACACACAGTCTTGTCTGGAGAAAACCGGAAACCATTACTGACCGCCCAGGTCTGGACTTTGTTAATTGCCAGCTGTAGCTGCCGCTCGCAGGTCTGCATGCGAGCTGCCCGAAAGCGCAGGCCGAAGTCATCGACAAACAATGACTGGGGAACAGCAGCTTGCTGAGCAATGGGGTTCAACCCTATAGCAAACAGGATAACACTAAGAACACTTCCTTGAGGCACACCATTCTCCAAGACAAACGGGCAGGAAAGAGTCGCCCCGACACGAACGCGAAAAGAACGGCCTGAGAGGTAAGCGGAAAGCAACAGTGGCATCTGCCCCCTCAAGCCACAGTTATAGAGATTACGGAGAATCCCATAACGCCAGGTCGTACCAGAAGCCTTCTCCAAGTCAAAGAAAACCTGAACCAGATGGTGACGCAGGCGAAAAGCCTCCCTCACATCCGATTAAAGGGCAACCAGATTATCGATGGTTGACCGAAACCGTCGAAAGCCGCACTGGGACGCAGATAAGAATCCGCGTGATTCCAGCACCCAGACCAACCTCTCACTGACCATCCGTTCCATAAGTTTACAGACACAGCTAGTCAGAGCAATTGGGCGATAACTGGAAGGAGCAGTAGGGTCTTTGCCCGGTTTCACAATCGTGATGACCACTGCTGTCCTCCACGCTGCCGGAACAGAGCATTCTGCCCACACACGGTTGAACATCTCCAGCAAGAACTGCTGGGAGGCAAGAGGCAGATGTTTCAACAGCTGATAGTGAACATCATCAGGCCCTGGGGCGGAGTCGTGCGACTTGGACAAAGCTGAAACAAATTCCTGCCTGGTGAACGGTAAATTGTACTCCTCTAGCCCGTCGGAGCGAAAATCTGGAGAGTGAGCCTCTTCTCTACGTTTTATTCTGAGGAAACCAGGATCATAATGGTTATCACTCGAGACCCGCGCAAACGCAGACGCAAGACAGTCAGCGACATCTGGTACAGAAGAGATCACGGTATTCGCCACCTTCAGCTATGATACTGGGGAAGGTACGTTCCTCCCCGAGATCTGGCGCACCTTCCTCCACACCTCCTGAGAAGGTGTGGAGCACGTGATCGATGAAATATACGCTAAACTTAAACTAGGTAACAATGTCCGATAGGTTGGGTGTCTACTTGGGTGGTCTCGCAATGGTCACCTAATTGTGCCTACTATGTTTCACCAGCACTTGATGGCTACTCTGAATGTGTTTTTAATAACTAAAGTGCTTTTTAACTTTCTGCTTTTTACTACTATGTGAGCACACATCTTCTCGTCCTCTTGAGTAAGTTCTTGCATGGGAAATAGGGACCGGAAGTGGCACAATTGACGTGATTTTTGAATAAATTTAATACTTAATTTTATGCAAATGACGTAGATAAAGGTGTTGAATGCAAAGGGAATGTCCCATTTAGAAACACAGCTTAGCCAGATTCGACTCGGAGAACTTTGATTCTCCGGTGAGAATCTCCATTTTGTTTGTAGCCTAGTTCTCATCCCGTGGTGTAAAAGGTAAGAAGCATAGAAAAAAATTCTCTGTCAAAGTAAGTATGTGTGTTCTTACTTAAATGATGTTTTGTTTTGCTAGCCTAAGTAGCTAACATTTATGTAATCTGAAATGTTTAAAAAATAGCTAACTAGTCTAGCAAAACACCACCTAAGTAACAATGCACTTTACTTGCCAGGAGAAAAGTGTTTCCGTTTTGTACAAACAAAATGCCGAAATATTGTAAGGAAGTAACGCTTTCTTTATTCAGTAGGAAATAAAAATATACAAATCTACATCATATATTGATAATTGTGGACTTCATGGCGAAAATAATGGAATAATAAATATTAAAAAATGTGCAGCCTGCCAACACAAATTTTAATTAGTCCGTAAACCGAAACCAACATCGAATTCAGGTAAGGCATATTGTAAAAGACTTCACAGCTCAACAAATAATTGCTAACTTTAACAGCTGTCCTGTCCTGATACTATTATTTTAAAATACCCAAGGTATTAGCGTATAAACTAACGAAGAATTTGAACCAGCACAATAGCCTAGTATATTACTTTTCAAACAGAGTAAATCATAATATGCTCTTTGGCATAAAAATGTTGTAGTACATAAAGTAAATGCATCTTGCCAGTCCATTAATATTGGTATTGAAACTGCATTATAAACGTATTTGAAGCTTTTCGTACTGGTTCTCCAAAACTAATCTTTTTTAACAGGACATCCTGCCAAGAGGAAAAGTATCGGGTGTATTGAAGTCGAGCTGTCGATTCTCTGTGATCAGCCTGATCTCTGATGCCACTTCCCAAGGGCAAGGAAGCCGGGGACGCTTAGCAGAACGCTTCAGGAAAATCCCGTTAAAAAAAAACCGAAATGATGCTCAGCTGTGCATTACGGCACTTATAAACTCTGTATTACCAACACTATATAAATTACGATAGTTTCACACTAACAAACCAGATCGCTTTATTAGTGTCGCTGAGGTGGCATAATTTCAAAGTTTGAGTTCCGGAATTAAACTCGCAACATAATCCCCCGGCCGAAAAAAAGATTTCGATGGTCCCATCCATCGAGTTGTTGAAGTTGACATGAAGAGAAATATATATCAATTAAAATACTCGACACAAAAAACAATTTAAGCTTGGAACTGAATATGAGTATTACAGGTTATATTGTAAAGGACACCTAATGAACAATAACAATGTTGGTGTCAAATAAATAATCTTGGAGCACAGGTGCACCAGTTCCACCTGAAAAAAAATTTTAATTACCTTGGCGTAATGTCCAACTACGCTTTTGTGAGAGGTAGAAATTAAATAATTTTAAATTGCCGACCATCATTTTATTTAGTAAAATGTTTAGGTAAGATTTTAAGCATCTCAATACATTAAGGACACCTGACAAACTGTTTTTTTTATTCATATTTCAACCGTGGTGTTTCCAATTTAAATTTACTACTGAGCCTGAAGTCGTACAGAAAGAGGACAGCGTCTATTGAAACCAATACCTTTAAAAAGGTGCAGTATACTGGCACCCTACAGCTGTTGAAGGACAAATGGAACATTCGGTGACTGAGCATAAAACTTTTTAAAAGAAGAAATGTTGAAAGGCGAAGGGAGTCGTACGAAGCATCTAATGAAGACCAAAATGGACCAGACATTCATTTGACGACACCTCAAATGCTCTAATCAAAGACATTAAAACAATACCCTGCAATGTTATATTTTGTTGGTGTGGAAGAAGAATTTGAAGAATGTGAGGCATCTATAGTCTACGTATATTCATTTCTTTTAGTGAGGTCGTCTGTAATGCACGTGTACTGCAGGCAGTGCCTACTACAGGGTGGTGCTAAGGACCGCCGGGCGTTCGCCAACGGGGGTGGGGGTCATGGGCTTTGCATTCCAGTGTAGGGAGAGTGGTGGAACTGCGCAGAGGGGAAGTGGTTGTTTCTTAATAAAACTATTAAATGCTTTTCATACGGCAACTGCAGAATGTGGGCAGTCCATTATCCGTATTATTGTTACTAAGAAAGGCAAGAAAAGTGTGAATGCTAATCTTGAATGAAAAGTTACTTGCGTTTATTGGACTGCCCGGAAACTGCCGTGTTATTGGTAGTTTATGTGCGGTTTGCCTTTTGCACTTCAAAAACATCCAAGAGAGTTGTTTATCGAAGTTGGTGATTGTGCAGAAGTAGAACTAAAAAATTATGTGACACCTTGTGTTATTGTGAAAGTGAAGACCTGTGTCTTGTTGCGTTGGGTTATACTACTGCTTTAATATTAGCTACCCCAAGAAAACGGCCTGCACATTTCAATTTTTTCAAACCAGATTAATGGGCAGTCCTTCAGTGATTGTATTCTTTCGTTAGGATATCTATTTTACAGTAAAACATCAATGACACGATGACTCTATTTTATAATACATCATCTATGAATATTTCATCACAGATAGCTTCATCCTTGGACTTTGAAAAACGGAGCAATTATGCACGTACGTCACAAAAAGGCACAGAACGGTCTGGAAGCCGAAAAGAACAAAAAACAAAATAAAGGAACCATTAAGGCTTTGCTAAGAAAACCTTTCCAAGGAGGCAGCTCCTAGGTGCCAGTCGTACATGTTAAAAGAATTTCCATGTTTTGAAGACTGTTATTATGTAAGTTGTAGCTTAGTTTAGTAATTACAGGTAGCACATAGGCTGTGATGGGCTGTCCTTTTTCAGCTGTAGTCAATTCATACTCTCCGCGTTAAATAGCCTTTCTTATAAGTTTTTAACTTTTTGTATCTACTGATACGGTAAATTGAATCAGTACATTTACATTAGTAGATGACTTAAAAAATAAGAAATTATCACGAGATTCTAACTAATTGGTATTGGTGTTTAATTATTCTTTTTTTAACAAAATTAGGGCATGTCACACAATTTCACAAAGGAAAAGGAATTGTTATTCTTATGATCCTCCCCCCCTCCCTGAATTATTCAAAATTGTGTGGCCGTTGGGTCGAAAAAAGATAACTCAGTTTTCCTTTAGTTAGTTTGGATTTTCCATCTAACTAGTTTAGATCATTTAGTTATTTAAATTATGTTTATTAGGTTAGGTGTATTCTGAACTAGACTTATTCGGGCGGAAAAATAACTTTTTATGAAGAGCAGTAAAAAAAAACTTGCAAAAGACATGCGATTCGTGCACCTGAAATGTTTTTCTCGGCCTAGTGTTGACTTGATATCACCTTTCTAGTCCAATTTCAGCTTCCTGGAATCTCTTCGCAGCAAGACCGTCAGGATCGACAAGAGGACGAGACTCCGGCTTCCCGGATTCCTTTCACAACAAGACCTTTACGTTCTACTAGAAGACGGGATTCTGGCTCTCTGGATTCCCTTCAATGGCAAGGCCTTTAAGTCCCCGCCAGTTCACCTCCACTTAAAGGTTAACGAGAATTTTGTCACGTTTGCTTGCCTTACTTTTTTCATTACTTTGCCCAGAACTCGGTGTCCGTTACACTGCTGCACTACTGGCACATATAAAGTCTAAAATACCAGTACAGCTGGTTCATCTTGGTTTATATTGCCCTTATGAAAACATACATTACCTAAGCTCGCCTGGTCTCCCCGCTCAGTCGCCAAAGTAGACCCAGTGTGGAAGAAAGAATGAAGCCCAACTCCGGGCGACATCCTCATATAGAGGCCTGCGCACATGCGCAATGAGAGGAGATGGACGCATGCCCAGTAGAAGGGAGCTGCAGCACAGGCAGGCAAGCCAACTTTTCTTCTAGGGTTCAAAAGGAAAGAACTGCTAATAAATTAGTTAATGTAGGTTTTCATACGGGCAATAGAAACTAAAATCAATAAGCTGTACCTGGTATTTTGGACTATTTATGCCTCTGAGTGAGCAATTTATTTTTTAAAGGCTCTCATCCACATTTTATATGCTACGTGTTATTAAGAGTTACTCTTCCAAATTTATAGTTATTCGGACGTATGACCTTTTGCAGTTTTACCAGAAAAGGGTATTGTGCTGCTCGTTACTTGATACAACTTACCATGCAATAAAGCTTTTAATGGACTGAAGTTAACAAAATAGCAAACCCACACAGCAACACACTTAATTTGAATAAAATTACAAATTAAACCCACTTTAATGTGTTTTATATTTTTTTTTCAAATTTCTTTACAGTGTTGTAGTGTGGGTTTGCTATTTGGTTAACTGCAGTCCATCAAATGCTTTATTGCATAATAAGTTGTATAATTAGATTTTGCACTATTAACTGAAGTTTTTTGCCTTTGCACCCACTGCCGTACAATGTGCAGAATTGTGATGGGAATGTGGTTTTGAATGCAGATCTGTATTTTTAAAATTAGAAGATTTATTTGCCTCTGTTTAAATTCGGGGTGCAGTGAGTAACTACAACAATAATTGTAAGTGTCGTCTGTTCACAGGAATCCAAAGACCTGCCACCTAACAACGCCAAGGCTAAGAACCGCGCCATCTTGCCCTTGGCGTGGATTCCGTGGGCACTTAGGATCGGGCCGCCGCCTCGACACCAGGGTTGGCGAACAGTGAATCTAACACCGATACCTGAACCTCGTGTCCGACGTGCGGCAGCTGCCGGCGGAGATAACGGAGCCCCCGGAGACGACGATGACGCAGCCCCTGGTGGAGACGATGACGCAGCCCTAGGAGGAGACGATGACGGAGCCCCCAGAGGTGGCAATTGCCAGCCCCACAGGATGCTAGTAAGTAAGTCTACAATAGGTTCATTTCAACTGTGTTTCTTGGCCAGCAATGGTGACGCAAAGTAAAATAACTGATCCCATTCAATGTTAAGGTCAACGTTGAAATCACGCTGCTCATCTTCCTTTCTCAGGTTAAACGCACCAGGTTAAAAATGCCAAACCTCAGGTCCGTCAGCATACCCTGTGAGCGGAGCTATTCACAAATAAACTAATCGTCCTGTCCGTCGATTTAAGCTATCTTCCTAAGGCAGCTTAAGTCGGCTACGTCAGTATGATGATTCTCATTATGGTTTGTAGAAAGAGGTCCCGCACGTGCACTCCTTACCGCATCCATGGACTCTGTCCCCTGTGGATGGGGTGTTAGGGTTTTATACCTGCTGAAACCCTTGCTACAGCAAACTAGTGCCAATGCCTGTCGGGCTGAGGAATGCGGCGAGTGGGCGAATAAAGAGAAAGGGCACGGTCGTGATGTGATGTGCATGCCAGGTGTTAAAAATGAGAAATACCGGTGAGCCCTGCAGTTAAGCCCTTCGCCTTCGCTTCCCGAGCATCGAATGCTGCCTCGTGACGCTCGTCTGGTCCACGTTGTCGACGCGCCATTAAGCCTCAATCCCCCCCCCCCCTCGTCTGGTCCCATTAATGAGTCCAACTTTGGGGCAGAGCGTTTAAAGGCTTGTCCCTTGCCCGGTGTGATCGACCAGGCAGGTTTAATTTAATAAGAAATGTATGGGCACCAAGGGTATTTGCACGGTTGCGTGGGACTAAGATGGGAGGGCGTCATTTGAGTTATCCACCCAAATCAAAGCAGAGGGGAGTGAGTGTGAAGGTACGAATAGTCATGCCTGGGATGGAACGCGACCGGACATGCTGGGGCACGGTGCACCTTGCGAGAAGAAATAGAGAGGGCCAGAGACGAGAGAGGATTGTTGTTCTGTAGCTAATCGTCAGTAAGTAGATAAACTATATTCTACCCATTCAGTGTCTCGACTGCATCTTCAATACGGATCTGAATGTGAATGAGGAGCAACATCATCACAACTTACCGACGAAGAGTATCCACCAGCAACAGCGACTCGAAGGCTCCACTCTCCAAGCACTGATTCATACTGGATAGTGCGTGGTTGTTCTGTGACGGTCGTGCGACAACATCGCTTACCTAAGATTGAAGGAAATCCCCACATAAGATTTTGAAGGCATAATAACAAAACATAAAAAACACTAATCTTACGAATCCGCACAAAGGCAAAATTTATGGCAGCGAAATAAGCAACACCCCTGCATACTTGTCCTTGGGCCTGATTGCGATAAGCGACAACGAATACTTGCAGGGCGCACCCCAAACATCCGGGATGACGAGCCATCAAGAAAAGCTCAGCCAGCGAGCCTGAATTCCAACTAAAAGAATATTTATGCTTATTTTACACTCTTTCATTGGAGTAAATAATGAAAATGAAGTGTCTATTGATGGTGTTTTTGGTATTGAGGACAGGTCGACGACAGCTTGGTCTTCACATTGTATAATGCGTTACACAGGTTGGATTATAAAAGAACACTAAAAAGCACTACGCATTCAACGGGACAAACAGTACCTTATATTTTGAAGCAAAACTTAAAAATTGGCTTCATTTTTCGAAGATAAAAAAAAAAAAAAAAAACACAAGGCTAAAACACCAACTCTTCACTCAGCCTGCCATCTTGGTATTGAAGGTGCCTGGAGGCTACGAAGTTACTCCAATTTTTAAGTTTTGCTTCGAAATATAAGGTACTGTTTGTCCCGTTGAATGCGTAGTGCTTTTTAGTGTTCTTTTATCATCCCTGTACGCATTTTTTAACCTACAGGATGGATTGCAATTAAAAAACGGTCCTTTGACATTTTCGCTCCACTTGACCACAATTTTTTCTTAGTTTTTGAAAAAAAAGTGCATATGGGGACTACCTTTTCGGTCCAAAATTCGAAATTGGTTCCGAAAAAGTGGGTCCTACTTTTCGAATTTTTTTTTAAAAAACGTAGAAAATGTTTCAATTGAAGCTTAATGGCGCGTCAACAGCTAGGTTATTAGCGCCAACCTCAGTCACAGTGCAGTCGTCCGGCACTGCACCACACATTACAGAGATATTATACAAACCCCTAATCTAAATCATGTTATACATCTGCGCTTCCTGCAAAAATTGAAAAACACCGGACAGGAGGACAGACTTATCGCCCAATCGACGTGCAATGTCCTGCGGAAAATGGAAACGACGACGAACACCATCAAGATAGCGTCAATCAACAAGGAAGGGCCGGACCGTAAGTGGTCGTCGACACCAATGACATTCAGGAGGGTCAACCCCCCCCCCCTCAAAACAAAACAGTAAGTCGGGTGTGACCAATGCGCAAACGGGCCAACACCACCTCTTCACGGCGACATGCTGAATGCAATTCCTCGACAGTGCCTTTAATAGCTCGCAATTTATTGCCGTCTTCTCTGTCCCACAAGGTTTGCCAAAAAGCGTCATCGACGAAGAGTTGGAAAGGCGTCTGAGGGAACAAGGCTGGTAGCCATGACGACAACATCAAAATGTTTTTAAGTCAAATTTGGCAAAAAAAAACAACAAAATATAGATAATAGAACCCATTTTCATGGATCGAACCTGCGAATTTGAGTCATACGATGATGCCCCCACGTTTGCCCTTTATCAGGCTACATGTAAAAAAAAATAAGCCGTTGTTAGCACCCACAAGAACCGTGAAGGGACAGACGATTTCCAATGAAACTGGAATAGTTTTGAAAGTCCAAATTGACTTCCAAATGTACTATTTAGTTAAACATTAAACATTACGCAGCGAGCAGGGTTGAATTCAGATGCCAGTGTGCAGAGCGACCCCCCCTTCCTCTCCCATTTACCTACCAGAACCAAGTTCCCCCTCCCCCACGCCCCCAACATACTGAGTTTTTAGTCCACACCATCAACTCAATGGAATATGATCATATGATTAGAAAACAAAACCGAACTCATTTGATGTTTGAGGTCAGGTTTAAATGATCTAAAGTCGAAACAACAAAGGAACACAAATAAACTTTTTGTAAGGTTTCATATACCGCAATGTTCCTGTACTGTTTAGTCCACGTGAAACCTTACTGCTGTTTCTACTGTAGAACACGATAGGTCAGATTGGGACGTCCTACTTGGTTAAACGACATCGCTGAAAAACCGTAAAACCCATCTACTTAGTGTGCTTAGTTACAGCACCTACATTCAGGGTTCGTGTGACTCCTTGAAAATCTAGAAATATCGTTAAAAATAATAATGAAATAGCAGTCCTGAAATTTTGACTCCGAAATCTTGAAAAGTAGTGTACGTTTCATCAGTGGAGGAACGGAAAAGAGACTACTTGACTTGAAGAATGCTGAAAAAATTTGCCCCGAAGTAGGCGCAAATAATAAGTGTAACCTTATTATGCACTGTATTATTCTTACAATAATTTTGAAAGTTGTACTAGGGTTTTAATTTTATTTCCTTGTCTAATGGCTAAATACAGCAATAAAGTTTCACGTAGACTAAACAGTACAGGAACACTGCGGTATATGAACCTTACAGGAAAGTTTATTTGCGTTCCTTCGCTGTTTTGACTTCGGAGCAGTTAAACCTTACCTTAAACATCAAACGAATCCTTTTATGTTTTCTAATCCGTGATACTTTGACATACCAAGTTGGCCTACAGTACTCGTTGCAAACGCACAGAATTTCGCTCGCTCATTCAGTGCAAGTCTTTCTTCTGGAAATTGGTTTGTCCGCAGTTCTCTTTAGCGGCTTTAGCCTTTACTTCCAGTAAGGTTTCATATGTCGCAGTGTTCCTGTACTGTTTAGTCCACGCGAAACCTTAATCCTGTATTCACGTTTTTACTTTAGAACACGATTTATTTTTACTTAACATATTTGCGAATTTGGTGACTGGAAAAGGTTTAAGGTTAAAGTTTGACCTTTTTTTAACAGTGCTCGCGTGCAGGGTGCCCACAAGTCATAAAATTCATAACATGCTTTGATTTTATCGAAATGTCATAAAAGTTTGATTTGTGTCATAATTATCATAACACGCTAGAAATTTCTAGAAAATGCTGTAAAATAAATTAACACTAAGAGAACATATCTTGGAGGGGGGGGGGTATCACCGACAAGGGATCCATATCCGCATGCTGGAACATATCACAGCCACCAGAACGAATGACCCAACACATGGCAACGCAGCCCATTCAACAAAACACTTCATAAACGGGACCCAAGCCACCACACTGATAGAATCCAATTCATCAAATGGCAGACATTTCAGAGCCCTAAAATCTATTGCAATTTAAAGACTCGAGAAACGGAATCTGTTCCTAATTTGTGAGCGTAAAATTTTTCGGAAAAAAACAACAGCATCTCAGAATCGGAGAAACCGATTGTTTATTGACAGCGTAATAGATTCCAAATAGGATGCAAAATTATTGAAGAAATACGTAAAATAATAATTATGCGAGTCATGTTCTTGAAGAAAGTAAAATTCTTATACCAGCCTCGTTCACTAAATCAAGCGTCTTTCTTGATTTGCAGATTTGTTGTAAACTGTGGATCCGGACAATGAAATTGTGGTGCACTTTTTCTGATAAGAAGATTCCGACATAAAGCTAGGAGGTGGTGGGATCGGCCTTTGTTTACAGAACGATACTAAAGGTTGAGTACTCGCTACTTACAGAATTTCATTTCAAGTACATGCGCATGACTGCTGAGCGTTTCGAACACCTTCTCGGCCAGTTGGACCATTGATAAAAAAGAAAACTCAAATTGGAAAATTTTAGTAATTAGGCTCTATCCGGCAAACCCTTGCAAACACCCTACCATGTGTCTGTCAGTGTTAAGGTCTTGTGACCCAAACAAAACCTTCAGCAAACTACATGCTATTATTAAACAAATAGCCATCCGAATGAAATTCTTATATAAAATATTGGTATAATACTACCAAAATATAATTTGTAAGATTTACTGTAATTCAAAGTTGGTTCTGGCTGATAAAATAAATTGTTGAAGGTTGTTGATTGAATTCGCTTATCAACTTAGTTCGTCTATCACTGTGGTGTGTGTGCTTGGCATTCATTAATTTTCTGACTTTTTTTTTCAAGAAATGGCAAACTGTTAGCAGTAAAGCAGTAAAAAAAACTGTACCCAGACATACAGAAAAACTAAACATTTATGTCAATTTACGAATTATAAGCTGAAAGCATTGTATACAACACACTGCGCCATGGAAAGCCATGCTGTATCAAGTTGTGAACTTTGTCAAACAATTTTCGTTATCACCGTCCAAATTTATGCACATGTAACCCACTAAAACTGAAAATAATTTCAAGCCTAAAAATTAAAAGGTTACCTAAAGTTCTGGCAGCCTAAATGTTAAATTTTAAGTTTACAACTTATAGCTGACAAAAAAAATGATTTTATTGTTCAAGTATTCAAATTTTGTATTTTATTTTAGTTACCGTCATAGAAAAATTACCAGTTTACTTATTCATAAATGTGTTGCCAATACAAATTTTTAAAAGCTGACTCCTAATAAGGTCTTAAGGTCATGTCAGTTCGAGAGGACCAGAAAGGGCCCCTTTTGCTGCATAATCAGCATGCGCTCATTCTCAGCTATCCAAACACGGCCCGGGATCCAGCAGAAAATCAGTTTTCTGCTGGCCAGGCAAGCAGAGCTTGGACACGTGTCAAGGGGTTCGAGGGTTGTATTTCGATAAGGACTCCAAGGCACCCATGAAATCACTAAAGTTGATGAAATGCGTGACGTGAAGGTCAAGGATCCATTCCACTGCCAGACCGAGAGCCTGATGGAAGGCGATGGGAAACAGTCACTCCCTTATGCACACATGCACATGCCACGCCAACATCTTGCTTCGACCCAACAGCGAACTGCCGCTGGTATCCGGCGTACTGAGAGCACAGCCGCCGGAACTCCGGCAAGTACCTTGCTGATAGAGTGAAAATGCCACCAAACCAAGGGCCACTGGCATCTCCTCAAGACTCATGACGCAGGGTAATCTCCTGACAGGACTGCTGGAGCCTATCGCGGAAATCACCCTTACCCACCCTGTGTCTACCATTCCGGAAGTCTGGTCCAAAAACCATGGACCAAGCAGGACTAGATCGCACAGCATACTGAATGGCAAGCTGACAACATTAGGGTTCTGTGTCTTAAGAGAAATGTGATTTGGCAGTTTCGTGACTTTGTGTTACTTTCTTCGTCAGGTGAACTGAAAATTGTTGCTCATTTTTTTCGTGTGTGCAAAAGTACTCCGGCACCAGCCATAAACGAATTTTGTAGCTCAATTGTGTATGACATTACACCTACCTGGATCGTACTCCCAACCACTACTAAGTAGGTTTTTTTTTTAACTACATGGCAATATCACACACTTCTAGTGTTGTTTTGCTGGCAATGTGTAACTATATTTATCGCTTTATTTATATCAATGTGGGCTCCGCAGGGCACAACAATGATGCTGATGTATTTTATAAATCAGTGCATCTATCCACAGAAGGCTGGTCGAGTCTGAATTAAAAATAAAGGCAAAAATAGCATTTTTTTAATACAGTAATACTGTTTTTGCTTTAATTTTAATTCAGACTCAACCATCCTAACGTAAAAGAAAGAACAGATATAGCAAAGTCCACAGTCATGACTTTTACAGTACTCAGCGATGACTCTGATCCCTGCAAAAAATATATAAGTAACAATGCTTTAATAGCCAAATACTGTTTTTGTTCCTATAGTACAAATTTGCTTTTTCCACTGGAAATATCATGCTTAATTGAAGGACTTTGTTAACTACAGGCCACATGTTTTGTTGCTCACCGTGTGACTAATAACATGTTTGCCTTAGACGCAGTGTTATGATCCAGCATCTCACAAAGGCTATCTAGCATACTATGCAAGAGCTAAACGTTGCTCAGATCCCAACATCTCTACAAAGATCCACACACCCTTGTAAGTAATTCTTTTTTCTTAATATGTTAAGTTGAAGCACGTAGCCTAGTACTTTGTTACAACCAGTGAACTTGTTTTACATGCTAATATTAATGAATCGAAGTTCAACTACATCAGTAATATTTTCTCACTGTAAAAGATAGCCTAAGCCTAACCAAAAAGCCCATAGGCCTACCAGTATGAGTGGGTAACATGATTGCCTCTTTGGTAGTTTTTCCCTTTGTTGGGTATATATTTGAAGTAGTGCAGTACTTGGGCTACAGAGTAAAATATGTTATTAGTTATTGAGGTAAAAAATGTTGCGCGTCTCTTAATGTTTTACTAATAAAGAGTTACTAGTCAAGGTGCAAGTGATCCAAGAGCAATTTTTTTTCTAGTCTAGTATCAACCTGCACAGCTAGGAATAGGCGGCACTCGACATGAGGCCAATGGTTACACCAATGTCTGTAATGTATTTGCCACGGAAAATTTGGGACGAGTAGCCTATCTATTAATACGGTCTAATATTAATTTGCTTGTTATTTTGTTATTAATTTGCTTGTTATTATTATCCTTTTAGTTTTTCTGGTTGTTGGTCTATAGGTTAGGTAATCTTCCAAGGTGGTTTTCAAAAAAATTACTATCACCAGAGACAGTGATTTTCTGAAAAGAATTGCCCAGCTATGATTGACATAACAGGTGCGAAAGAAATACATGGATTGAAATTTAAACAGTAGAAAAGAGAGAGGTTTTCTTGGAAGTTCTATTAGAAGTAGCTGGTTTCTGCAATATGTGGGCAAACAGTCATGGAGTGTATGATAGATCAACTTTGAAATCATGTTGATAAACATTACGATGAAGCCCAGACTGATAACTTAACGCCCAAAGCCCAACACTTGACCGTAGACGAGCATTTTCAAGACATACAAAGCGAAGAGTGGCCACCTTTAAACACTTGTTTTGTTTCTAATAATGAGTCTTGTTGTGTCAGTTGCTAAAGTTGAAGTGGAAAATAAATACGGATGCAAACCTATTTAACACACATCAAGCCCACTTGGCTTTCTGTCCTGCCTAATTTGTACAAAACTTGAGCCACGAGTTTAACAATCAGTGCCAGTGTGAAGTGAAGGCAAATGTTGTCACTGAACGCTATAGTGCCAATAGATGTCAACAGCGTAACAAGTAAACTTTCCAAACCCGTGCAACTAGGTAAAGAAAATTCATAACCTTCATTTTGTTAGGATAAAACCTGTGATGTTCAGAGACGGTTCTAGGTCAATATCCCCTCGAAAAATTTTTATTGCTGAACTTTACTTTAAACATTTTTTTTTAATTGTTTGGGGTGAAAAATGGCTTTAGAAACAACATGAAGGATTTGTGTACATCACACAAAAAGATCTTAGTAATGGCATTGTGTCATATGAATGTGATTAAGCTTAAAAAGCATCTGTAGTACGTTACGAAGTAAAAGCCAGAAACTGCACAAACAGATTAAAACTATGCATTTCAGCTCATCTTAGAGCCATTACCAAGAGTAGCCAAAGTAAACACAATAACAATTAACACAAGATAGTCATCTTAACAAGGCAGAACTTGCTAGGACGTGTTAAAAACACAGAACCATAAAAAAATAAATCTAGTACGGACTTGTGGCTAGCACCAGTTTACGAGCCGAGTCCTGTGTTTATATTGGATTGTTGAGGCTTCCCTGGTGTCAGAATTTGTCAACTTTAAATTTTCTTAGTAATTCAACATAACTTTTGAACCTATTGGTGTTGGATGTGGTTGTGCACCTTGGGGAATCAACGTTTCAAGAATAAGAAAGGTACAATAATTTGGTATTTGAGGCAAAATTTGGGTTCCAGAAATATCTAGTTTACATTTTAGTGATGTGCTGAACAAATGAATTGACTGTATCTTCGAGTTTGAAGATAGATTTGTGGAACTGGAGCTGCTGAATGTATTTTGTTCACTTAAGTGGCTTGTCATGGACTTTAAATTCCTTGTGTACATATACAAGGAATTTGATAAATAGTATTTTTGTTAATATCAATTCGCATTGGAGCGGTGTTTGTATAAATATAAACAAAATAAATCCAAGACAAAAAATGTTGGATATTTATAAGTTTATTTTTTTCATTTCGGTGCTAGTGTTGTTTTCCAACCCAGCAAAATGTTGTTTTTCGGAGTGGTATTGGCAACAAGGGGATTTTGGCCCGATACCTTTAAAGATTGTGTGACATGGTAAAGTCGTCCCCAAGAAAATTGACAGTCGCCCCTACATAGCCTGTGCAGGACCAGGCTAAAGTTGGTACCGTTTTGAATGTGTAGGGATTCACGAACATGACAATGGTGCTTAGCTAAAATTAGGAAGATGGAAAGCTGGTTCTGTCCACTTTGCAATGAAAAAAGGAAGTCTAAAAGCACTGCAAACGTTAAGTATAGTAGGTTGAATTCTTTCTTGCAATCACTGGCAGGGGACCTCCCTCTGTGGCATGTTCCTTAAACTAAAACAGTATACTTATAGCCAGAACCAGTAGGAAAAGTGAGCCAGTGGTTAGTGGAAAGATAGTCACAAATGTGCTTGTACCCATTCACACAGCTTACCCAAACTGGAGACACATACAACTGTGCAATGTGTCAGTACAGTAGCACCACTCCTAGTTAACTGCTGCATCCTTTGCACGGTGTTGCTGTAGTTAGAGCAGACATTCTGAATGTGTTTAGTCAGGCCTACACATCGTAATGTCCAAATGTAAAATCTAGTGTGAAAACGTTGAATGCTACCAAACAAAAGTCTGTATGGGCTATTCCAAATACGTTACTGTTTGTATTCAGTAGTCTTGCAGAGCAAATGAAGTTTCGAAGAGTTAGCCAACTTCTTAGTGGAAAACTAATGAATTGTTGATTCGTTTTAAACTGTGTGCTACTATAGTGTTCTTTACGACCGCTATTAAATGTACAGATAATCGAACCTTAAGGAGGTGATGTAGTGCAATGATACATTGGTTGAATATTGCACATTTGAAGTCGCCACTGATGATGATATTACCGACAAACCATCAGGTAAGTGGTAATAAAGTAAAACCTAATACGCACGAATTTAACTTGAAGGATTACACACAGAGGTACCATGAGGGAAAATAAAGGGAACATGCTAACCAGTTTATTGAAAATTATAATTTACAGGTGACAGCCCCAAGTCCGTCATTCAGTAATAACGGAAGTGACTTCATTCATACCACACACAACCACAGATATTGATTGCGTAATGTCACCAAATGACTTAAATGAGCCATGTATTCCAGTTAAGTTGATGAAAGTTTTAAAGTAGTGGGACCTAGTAAGCCAACCAGTTCTTTAGATGTGTCCATTAATGATATGTCGGGTTTTCGTAGATTGGAGAATCGTGAATTGTTAGCAATGATGCTAGTCATATAACTGCTCTGTTCCAAAGCAAGTGTCAATAAAGGTTGAGGAGAGCGCATGGAAGAAATTAAGAGAAAACCAACCTGATCAAAACACTGACAACAAATAGACAAATTATAACTTTTGTTTAGGGCTATTGGTTACTGCATGAATGAAGACTGCAGGTGTAAATTTGCAATCACAATTGAGAAAAACTTAACTGTAAAATTAGCTGGTCTGGTGTAATCAATCAAACATGAACTAAGGCGATTAAAACACAGATTGGTGTATTCCAAAACTCACCATTCATGCCCAAATTTACAGCTAACACGAGTTGAACTAAAACAAAAGTAAAAGACAAGATTGGTCTGATACCACAAACCAGATCAAGAGCATGGGTATAGGCTTCGAAGAGCCATACAAATAAGCCTAATTATTGTTTTCTTTTAATCAACATGTTTCTGTCTTTCAGATGGATAGTGTTATGCCTTCTGTTTTATGTCCTTAAATAAAACAAAACCGTTATTCGATCCAAAAATGAGGTGTTTTATTTCACTTTGCAATGTTCGTTTTCGAGTGAAGATTTGGAAGCAAAGAAGAAAATGGTTGCCTTCGTACCAACCTCTTCAACTTTTCTGAATGAAGAGGATGAAGTCTAGTTTGGAAGACTGCTTAATAGAGCCAATTTACCGTCTAGCTGCAGTGCACAATATTTGAATTTCTGTGCATGAATTTTACATTTGTCAGTTTTGGGTCGGTCATCGCAGGTTTTCATTCGCAAGGCGTTCAAATCATTTCCTTTTTTCCCCCTTCTTCTTAGAGAGTCCTGTCTCATGCGAGCCATCTACATCTTCACAGGACACCCCCACGTAAAAAAAGCTACCGCAACACCATCAATGCTTTGCGAGTGAAGGTTTCCGCTTGAAAAAAAAAAAGTCATAAAAAATCACCGGTGAGCACAGTTAAGCAACTACCAGTAGAGATGATGTCATTGCAGCTGTTGGTCAATATTTGTCAGGACGAACATTCCAGTTGGTTAAAGCCCAACTTCAAATGGCCACTATTAGCAAGTTT
>JAHWFP010185984.1:0-11166 GCA_023313725.1 Lithobius niger | reverse complement strand
GCAATTCTTGTGTTTAGTTATTGTGTAAGTGATCCAAAAGTCAAATATGCATGTCAAAATGGATGTTCTTGCCCTTTAACGTCTGAAAGCCTTGAACAAACATCAATCGCATTGCGCCACGTCGCACCACAATACCACTACACCTTTAAAGCGATCATAATTACAGCATGTCATGCCGGTTCGACATGGGCTGCAGCTTTAATACAGTCGCCAGTAATTCCCGCTGGTCAAGAATGATCTTAGGCGGAGTCTCGTGCATCGTGGACAATCCCTGTGCGGTTTGTGGTCAGCGGAATATTATGACAGCAGCTCCGCCAAAAGGGGGGTCGAGATGCGCCACCTCGCCTGCGGTTTTCCTCTCCTTGGAGCGCTTGTGGCCAATAGGTGACAACAAGTGAACGCCACAAACCAAGCATCCGATCTCCCAATCCGATAGTGCAAGTCATTCAAACGTTAACCACCAATCTTTTTAGAAAAGTTGAACAACGCATTCGAGTGTGTCCTCATTATATTAGAAAGGAATGTTGTTGAGTTTTAGAATGAAGCCTGGTTTTAGGATTAAACGCGGTAAAACTCCGATTGAAACCAAAGCCAGCTGAAAGAAGGAGTGTTCTATACTTCACATCGCAGCTGGTCTTGACTGAAAGACACGAAGCAGCATTCGCAGTGGGTTTTGGGGAGAGAGAGAAACAAAAGTCAAAATTAAAAGAAATTTGTTACAGCTAAAATAAAGAAGTCTAAAATGAATTATTAATTTTTAATGTAACAATTTAAAGCAATACACTGAGCTAACTAACTGCTTTCTTTTAGACAAACTGTTAATCCGGTGCTTCGATTATCGAGATTCAAATTTAATCTCTTAAAACCAGTTCACATATCTCATTTTCTTAGCAACCGGTAAGGTAGATAATTAGAATACACATCACTTATTAACAAAACAAAAAAAACTAGGGACGAATTAACGAATTTTTCCCCAAAAAAGCACGAACTACGACCAGGGCTTACGCCTATAGTTTGTTCCGCATTATGTTTTCAGAAAACTGACAGAATGGCGACTCGTTTCTTTGCATTAAGAGGGCAAAAACATGTGGATATCACACTTGTAGACTCAATAAAGTTACTGTTAGATTTTAAATATGGGATGATTATGGATTTTTTGCGGTTGTAGTGGAAGAAAACGTGGCGTCATACAGTCATTTTTCTGAAAACATTATAGCACAACACTTGTAGCACATTTCTTACACTAAGAAATTAGCCCAAAAAGAATGAGCTATGAAATCAGTAAAATACTACTGGATTTCTTCAGGCATCTTCACCCTCCCTGATACACGAACTGACCGGGAACTGTCACTCACGAAAGGAACTTGCTAGCAGCACATGCTCCCTATGCAACATTCATGACTTCGTGTCATTGGCTCGCAGAATTTAAAACTTCAATCGTGAACCTGTAAAATTCTATCGTGATTTTAAGTTGGCAGTTCTTCAGGTCAATTTTACAGCATTGTAGTAAAAATTCTTAAAACACTCACTTGAATCGTAAATTGGTAATAATTTGATTCCTCACTGCTTACTTGTCTGAAGTCTGCTGACTGTTTTGCCAGCTCAGAACGCGTTACACTTGCGTCTCTGGTGCCTGCAAGGTGCACTCTTGGATTTCAATTAATGCTACATCGTTGGTATGGGCTCGCCAGACTTCGCTGCGTGCACGGTGCACCTATCCAACTAGGCAAGACGGATGATATTCGAAGCATGCTGATTCACTGTCACACCAGCTCGACTCTATAACACCTTCTACACCAGGACATATTCCTACGCAAGAAGAAAATATGCCTGTACTATGCTAGATGGCAAAAAACCTAAGACAAGCAAAGAAAAACCCAAGTGAAGGAAACAAAGCACAGTCGAATTGTTACGGTCTTGGTTGTGACGGTCTGGCTATACAAGCCCAACCAAATAGACAGACCTTCACTTGAGAAAGCAACCCCCCCCCCTAAGGCGGCTTAACCGTGCACATAGAAAAAGGTGCAAGAGTAACCAAATACGGCAGTCTTGCGAAATCGCGAGCAGGTATTCAACATGGCACTACTATCCACACCCTATAAAAGCGGGATAAAAGTGCCCTCTTGATCAGAAACTCCGCACACACGCTGGTGTGCAGATGGGACCTCTCAGCTAGACAACGAGATTTATACAAACAACAAACTTCGACAACCAAAGAAGCCATGGAAAGTGAAGCCTAAACGGCATCGGTGAATCGACCAAGTCTGGTTCACAAGACCATGCACATAAGGACGGCGAGAAAAGGAATAAACTAAATCTGTGTGGCCAGTCACTTGTAACCGTAACCATATTCAGGGTTCTTACATTCCAAACGAAACCATTTACAAGACTTTTTCAAGGCTAATTTAAAACCAATTTCAAGGCTCTTTCAACAGTAGACTATCAAAATTGCCTTTTAATTCCAGGATTTTACGACCCATCAATTTTAGCACTATGGTGTGCTTAGTCTGCAGTAGGAAGCTAAACCGTCGTAAACAATGACGAACACTATGTCCCCCGCCCCTTCCCAAGGAGGAAGGGGGATACAGCAACTAACAGCAAGTTAAAGAGCACTTGCTCAGCTGCCCCTTCTGGCAAAAACTGCTTGCACTGCACTGCACCTCTCTTTGTTTTCTGTTTCCAGTCCAATCAGAGTGAAGCACTGTTCACAGAAGATATAGCTTTAGCTGACAAACTATTTCTCTTCATTTATTTTATTGTATACCCAACTTAATATTACTATTATAGCATTCACCTCATTCCAAACAAAGTACATCCACAAAATTTAAAGCCGTTTTGCGGCTGAGGCAACAAAAATTCCAATTTTCAAGGTTTTTCAAGCCTTGAATTTTCGGTTTTCAAATTTACGGCTTTTCAAGGACTTCAAGGCCGGGTACGAACCCAGCAATATTACATGGTACCCGAACCAAGAGAACGTTCGACCAAGTAAGTGGTTAAAGATACATATATATACACCACGTGGCAGTCGGCACACTAGTGTGTGTCTTAACACCCCTGTCTGCCGTGTTTTCCTGTCTGCACCAAACTAACCATTCGTTTCAGCTTCAGTCCACCTCCATCTTGTTTTCAACGGTACACTTTACTCCTTCGTATTCTTTTCTTCCCAGAACGCCTTTCCCCGTTCTCCGTTTCTAACTTAAATTAAATCCAGGTCGAACCCTAGGCCACTCACCCAATTCCCCTCCGATTTGTCCGACCATCCAACAGACAACCTCACGCTCTCTTCCTCTTTTCCCCGTCTTTGGAATGCTTTAATTACGTTTTCAAGGGAAGATGCCCGGTTTCCAATCTCTTTTCCAAAACCTCCCCTTCCCCCCTTTCCTCTCCGTTTAAGGTGTAGGTTGGTCTGCGTGTGTATGTGTGTGTGTGTACTGTGTGTGTGGGGGAGGGGATGAGGGGGGGGGGGGGAGGAGCGAGGAGAACAGAGTCGGGGTCTGGGGCGAATCGGAACTCCACTCGGAATACGAATGCGATTTCTTCCTTCACCCGCCTGATGGAGATTCGTATATATTCGAATTGAGCGAAGAAGGGACGTCTAGCTCGGCACGCTGAAATAAGCTTTTTGTTTACCGCTCTTTGCTACCACGGTGAGTGATCGATTCACGCAAAAAAACCCGTAGGATTTTTGTTTTACTTCTGGTGAGTGGGGGGGGGGGGGGTGAGGGAAGCGTGCAGGTGGGGAGAAGGAGCAACACGGCATGCAATTTTCCTACAGGCAAGCAAGCGCCAACTCTAACCCAATGAGTCTGTGAACGTAACGAAATTCTGTCCCGTGCGTTTGGTTTGCTGCGCTGTGACGCCCAGGCGCTACGACATAACGATGGGACAGGCCGACGCTGAGAAGCAACCCCTTAAGGAGCTTCGCTGTACGATCAGGGTGAGTGGGCGGGCAGGTGTCTCGCAAGACAAACGTTCCCGATGCCCACATTTTATTTTACAGGGTGGCGTTCTACCTGGAAAATTCAGGGAAAAATCAGGGAATTTGGTAGCCATGACACAGAAAGCCAGGGAATTTCATTATTTTCCGGAAAGTCTTTTTTTTTTTCAAAGAATAGCTAATTCTGATTTCACTTTTTACTTGTAAACCTTTCACCTTATTTCAGTAACAATCAAAATTTATTATTATTATATTTTATTATTATTATTATTATTATTATTATAAACTATTTTATTATTATTATTATTATTAAATCAGTTTTGTTTCATTTATGATAAAGCGAAAACTCCTTAGGCCTAAGTAATATGGGACGTTACGTGTTAAATGCGTGTGGCGGGCACACGACCACAGAATGACTAGGGAGGCCAAATATGGTTCAGTCAAGTGGTTCCCAAGTACTCTTACTCACTTCTGTTGAGTGGGCTGGTCGGACACGTACGAGGCTTTGAGGCCGAGCACTTTTGGCAGATACCGTGTTTGGCTCTTCTATTCCCCGTACGAAACGTCTAGTTACTCGTTGTTGTTATAAGGTTTCAGTACACCACGTGAGTGGTGTGTGTCCCTTTTAGACCTGAGTGTGTGCCTCCACACACTCCAGGAATGAGTCCTTGGCGTTCGCTCGAGCTGTCTTATATACCAGCTCGACCGACCGCCGTCAGAATCACGCCTGGTTGTGCAGTAGTGGTGCAACACCTGGAAGAACGATAATTTTGGTAGGACAAGAAGCACCTATAGGCCATTTTTCACGTTTCAAACTTACTTTCGGCTCAAGCCCAGGATTAAACGAAGGAGGCGGCCATGTTGCGGGAAGGAGACGACCATCTACAATAAGCGTGGAGGAAAGAAAATGGTAGGGAGGCGGCCATGCTGGAGGAAGTGACTTTATAGTTTACTTTTTTTTTACCATAGTAAATTACTTTTCTCGTCGTTTTTTTTTTAAGAGTTTTTGTGTGTGTGTGTGACAACAACGGCTAATAGCTGTAAACGAAGCGCTTTAGGTTTTTAAAACGCCGTTGTGTGCAAATCCATTACCCACGTGCTTCCTTGCAGCACTCTGATTGCCTGTTCGGGCTACTTTGGCGGAAGTGTTGAATATGACGTCACACCAGGTGCGAATCAGTATAGTCTTCGAAAAACAATACTACCGGAACTCGGGAATGATCACATCTTTGCCTAAATTGGCAGCTACAAAAGGGCGATTTTAGGTACGCACGGGATCAGAAGCTCCACACAAGCGTTGGTGTGTGTGGATGAAACCTCTCGTAGCGGGAATGAAACGGGAATCAAAAACCGACGTAAATTCGACGACTCAGTTTCCATTGACAGGACGTCTAAAGCCGGGAGCGAGAAGTCGACCGTCTGGTACGTCGAAGCCTTTGAAGAAAGGCCAGGGAATAAGGCGAGGAGGGAGTAATTTGGGGCTTAAACTACAAATGCTTTTATGCTTTCCGGTACAATGTCTACACCGCTTGTGGCTTTTTTTCCCTTGTTCTGTCGTGTTATTGTAGATTAGGTTAGCTGTCTTGGCTAGAATTTCACCAGGTAGGGAACGAATTTCTCGCAGTGTTTCGGTATTTCCGCAAGGATTGACCTTTAAACGCGACGTCCCGCCGTTCTCAACAAGAGTTCGTACAAGGAAGATCGCACGCCAATAACTCGAGCACTTTCAAGGACTTTTTCAAAACAAATATGATTTTTCGAGGACTTTTCTAAGACGAAAACAATTTTTTTAAGACTTTTATTAATCAACAAACTTGCGAACAACGTCACACAAAACACCAAATGTTCATGTTTACTGGTGCGTGTGATTGGGGAAAAAATGAAGTGGGGAGGGGGACACTGATGGGGAAAAATCCCGCGGGGATGGGGGGGGGGAGAGAAAGAAGCCGGAGTATTTCATTAGAGAAGTATTTCATAGCCTAATGAAATACTGATGAAAATAAGAAGAGCAGCAAAATTTTAAAAAATAAGCTAATCAACGTTTTACGAGTATGACCAACAGTCATGCAAAATATTTGAAACAACTTGCAAGTTTCCCCTTGTCTTGCTCAAAACTAAGGCAGTATAATATTATAAATAACGACCAAAAAAATTAAGATCACGGAAGGACTTTCAGGGACAGAGCTAACAATTTCAAGGAATTCAAGGCCTTGAAAATTTTCTTAACAAATTCAAGCAGTTTTTCAAGGACTTCAAGCACCTTCTGCAAAATTTGATAAAAGAACCCACAATTAATGTAGCGCTGTCGAGGCTGGCTAGATAGATGGTAACTGATAATTTTTAAAGGGAAAACAAAACTTCTTTGACCGAAAGGGTAATTTACAAATAATAAAAAAAAACAGGGTTGGGTTTTTGCCCGGATAGTAGCAAAAAACATGGTTTTTACCGGTTTTTCCGGTTATTACAGGCTAAAACTGGCAAAAACCAGCAAGTTGCTTCACAAGCTTATTTTCACAGGAAAAGAAATTCTTCTAATTCGCAAATTTTCGACAGTCAGTTGCATAAATTTGTATACATGTTGTGAGAAGATAATTTGTCAATGTTTGACTATTGTAGGGCACATTTTTTTAAATTGGACTTCAAGTCGATTTTTGGCCATATTTTTGGCAAAAGTGGCAAAAACATGGTGAAAACCAGTGTTTGCCGGGACGGTAAAAACCATGGTAAAACCGGTTTTAACCATTAATTGGCAAAAACTGGTCAACACTGAAAAAAAAATATTACGTCAGCGGGAAAAATTTCCACCAACTTAAACAACCTTTCCTTACATTACAATTTGTAACCTAGTAGAACGTTTAATAATACATTTTTCATTATCCTATACTGTGAATTTTGAAGCAGTCTAGAGCAGGGATGGCGAACCTTTCGTTACAGAAGTCCAATAAAATAAAAATTAGCTTACAAAACATGCAGTGCGTGCCACATCAATAGGACTTCTGTTCTTGCTTCTCAGATGGTAGTTTTTCCATGCGCGGTTCATAATGTGCTATAGCTTCATTTTGATGCATGCTTTGCTATTGTCTTCCAGAAGGCAATTGCGTGTGGTCGAATAGATGGTGTTCATGTTTGAGGTTACTTGTTCGCAATAGTAGCTGGATGTAGATGGCGTTAATATTGCAAACGCCAACTTTTTCATGGCGGTAAAGTCGGCAAAGAATTTAATTCCAACAATAAGAGATAAGATCTGCTTTTGGTAGTATTTTCCTTTCAGCCCGTTTCTGTGTTGGGGCCAGACCTGCTTCTCTCTTGTCCAACTTCTGTAATTAATTATTCTTCATTCAATTCTTGAACGTGCTGTGTACCGCATGCAATCAGTTCTAACAATGCCCATGAATCTCGCATTTCACTGAAGCCACACGACACATTAGCATTGGACTGCTCCCATTGTTCATAATATATTGTCTGTAGTGTTTGTGGGCCCATTTATGTAAACAGAAAAAGAGAAGGGGAGGAAAAAGTCAAAGCTGCCGTGCTGTAACAATTTACACGTGTGTTTATTTTGTCAGGGAAAAACATGTCATGGTCACTAATTTTTCGAAAGGCTCGCGTGCCACTAGAAAAGCCCCTACGTGCCACCTTTGGTCTAGAGCATCGTAATAAAGACATTTATTTAGCTTTTAGATTGATACAGGGCTAGGAACAGGTCACTATTTCAACTAAAAGTCACTTTTTAGGAGATCACTAAAAGTCACTTTGTTAGAAGGAGGTCGCTAAAAGTCACTTTTCGTTTGCTATACTCGCCCTTTTTTTCCACATCCAAACAAAACAATCCACGGAACTTGGTCAGTGTTAAGACAATTTTTTAATTCTCAATTTCCCTGACATTTTCAGGTTTTCCAGGTGCATCCAATGGCTATTTCCAGGTGTTTAAAAAAATGTTTTAGTTAGGAAAACAGGCAGTAGCTAATGTTTTTAATCCAACACGAAAATAATCCAACATCCCAGAAAATAGCTCTTTTAGAGACTAGTCCAGACGGGTCTAAACGCATTTCAACCTAAACGCATACTAGCCTAAGATTTGGTTTGTTGAAGTTGTATCTAAAATACTTGAACATATTAAAGCACAAATTAAAATATTTGTTACTAGCCTAGGATTTTGTTTCTGATCTGCTAATTCAATGGAACTTACAGATCAGACTCAAAGGCATTTTTTTCAAATTTCCCTGTCATTTCCCTGATTCAAAAAAATTTCTTGTTTTCCTTGAAATTTTCCCAAGATTTTGTCTCTATTTTCATTTTCCCTGAGATTTCCATGTTCCCATGGTTTTCCAGTTTTTTTTTAACCCATTAACTGAGCCGAGTCTCAGGCGCTTGTTGAGCTCAAGTATTCATGCGGGCCAACCCTTCGTCCTGTTTTCCTCTCGTTGCACGAGATTACACCAATTAATGATGTTTTGAATAACGAAAGAAGTAATTTGGTAACTTTTTTGTTTTCTCTAGGATTTCAACTTTTTTTATCACTGTTTCTCGTCCCAGCAGCCCTTATTAACGAAACGAAATTAGCAGTAAACGATCGCTCAGCTGTGTTTCTTTATTTAGTTAGATTGATTTATTTTTCTGTAACTCTATAACTCAAAATATTTTTTCGCTGAGTGATTTAACCCAATCTGCGCCGGACTGAACGAGCTCGGGATAATGAATTTCCTCAATCCTGAATTATCTGCAGCAGGGAAACAACGAGGTTTAAAAAAGTAACTCTCATACGGCATACGAACTGATCAGCATTGAATGGTGACGAAATCAAGTCGGCGACATCTCGTGTCAAAACTACGAAACAAGGTTGCTCTTGTGTAAGATTTGCATAGAATTCGGGGGAAAAAATTGCTCAGTACCAATATCAGGAGTGTTGCCGGGTACCTACCTTTTTCACATTTTTTCATAATTCTACTTTTCATCTACTGCACATTTTTCACGTACCTATATTTCAGTTTTTCACATTTTTGCTACCTACTTTTTACTTTTTTTACGCACCTACTTTTCAGTTTTTCACACTTTTTTGCCTACCTACTTTTCACTTTTTTCCACATAACTAATTTTTTTCCGTTATTTCTTTCTTATTTTTCACTGTTTCACAGCGCGCCAATCATAAATTTGTCTTTTCTAGCAAATCTTTGTAAATTCCCTATGATTTCATGGTCTCTTTGATAATCCAGGATACCTTTAAAATTTGTTACAATAAAACTAATGTAATACCAACGGATTTATTCTACTCCTGTATTTTTTATTTAAAAAATACTTATGACATGATTTAAAAACACAGCTTCAAAAATCAAACCTGTCTTAATACACAAACTTCATAAAATCACATCAAAATTTTAGCCACTGTTTCTACAATTACTTGCTGTGTTCATCTTGAGGATTTACTTGAGTTTACGCGTTTTACCCTTTTTTCACATTGTATCACATTTTACATTCTTTTACTAACAGCAAATTTTCAAATTTTTCACATTTTTCCACATCGGCAGCATCCCCGCATTGTGGTAGCTATTTACTTACACAGGACGGCGGACAAACACTTGCAAGTGGACCAAATCTCGAACTTACCTAGAAAAAAAAAGAATAAGAAAAAAATTAGTCGTTTTGCTCAAATACAGGTTTAACAAAGCACATTCTTCACAAAAAAAAATTAATAAACTGGCACGAGACACAATCAGTGTCACGAGTCGGTACTTTACTGAATTTATTTAAATGTTTTGAGCAGAAATTGGATCTTTCTCATAATTGTAAAAAAAATTAGCAGGAAAGAAATATCTTGTACGATTTACCTTACCAGTAAAATGTATTTTTTTCTCACTAGTCCCTCCCTAATACTTTCAAATTGAGGAACGGGGGAAGGCAGAGAAAAGAATCGATGGGCAGATTGCCGAAGGTACCAAGATTATACTGCTGTGCACAGCAATGAAATGAAGCCAACCTTCCCTCTCTCAACATCATACACTTTTTTTCATGGGGGCGGGGGGAGGGGTCATCTCGCACTATAAAAGTTCACTAAGGACATGCCCCTACTTTTTGTTCTCAGGAACTAAAAGCTATCTTGCTGCCCTTTTTTTCTCTATCTGTGACGTCAACAGCAGAAGATATTCTTGAAATTTTTAGCCAACAACAAAAGATATTCTCGAAATTTTTAGTACTAATATTAGCAGTACCACAATATTAGTTGAAACAAAAAGATTCGTTTGCGAGGCCAAGGTCAAAAACGTCACAGGAGTCAAAAACGTCAAAAGTCAGATAAAGGAGCCCATTGGCGCCTCACTCACCCCAAACCCAAAACCTAAGTTCTTTTAGTGGTCGACCAAATGGGTTTGACAATTTATTCCGAAAAGCCACTTTTTGTCCTGAAAAAAAAAATAGAGGAGGCGACCGTTTACAACTACCAGTTTTTATGCAGTAGTATAAAAAGAAGGTGCCCGCTAAAGACGATTATACAAGCTAAAACTTTTAGCAGAGTCACATTTCATTTCTAAGTTCGTCATTGGACCCATCAGCCATAAGCCTTATACGGCATTCATCCTTCCTGCATTCATCGTCTTCTTTAGGTGTGGTTGGGCGAGGCAATTGGTTTTAGAAAACGGTGGTGTTGTTTGCTGAGAGTGCAAAGTGCTTTTTCAAGTTTTTCTAATGCGATTTGACAGCTGTCGCTCCTTTCCTCCCTTCTTTTCGCTGATTTGATTGTTGGAGAAATCGAAAAGTTTGTTAACTCCCCCACTCCCCTTCTCTAAGCCCTCGCCCCCAAAGAACTACCTTCGCTTTCTAAAGCGGGTAAACGTTTGACTGTTTATCAGTGTGCGTCTAGAATGAGTTTTTTTGGGGGTAGAAACGGTTTTTTTTTGTGTGTGGATGGCAGTCGCACCAAAACAGTTTTAGCGACGCGTTTTTTTTAATACCAGCACAGGATGGCTGAGCAAGTTCGTCCCGGAATATGAAAATCTTTACTCAAGCACCTATGTTTTCACCAAAGTAGTTTAGAGGCTTGGCAGGGTCGGAGAGTTTTACAACAAGAGGCACATTTGATTATCCTGCACAACAAGTAACTGTTCGAGACTTCCCGCAGTAGTACCAATTCTTGATGGACAAGCTTCAAATATTTCTCTTACGGAAATTTCAAGTAAACACAGTGTTTCCAATTTGAACTCTAGTAGCAGTGATTAAGACCGTTTCGCAGTTTACCT
>JAHWFP010185983.1:0-13720 GCA_023313725.1 Lithobius niger | reverse complement strand
GGTCCCGGACAATTCGGTCCCGGACAATTCGGTCCCAAAATTACAGATTACGAAAATTCGGTCCCGCAAAAAAAAATAAAGTAAATCGCACGAGTGTTTAAGCGCCGGTGCACACGTGCGTTTTCTGGACACGCTGCGACGCTGCGGCGCCGCTGCGGTGACGCAGCCGATCATTGCACACGTGCGTTTTACTAACGCGCGTTGACGCCGCGGTGCCGCTTCAGTGACGTATGTGCGCGTTCGGTTCCCTAACTTTGTGTAAAAAAAATTATAGTTTGAAACCAATGAGATGATATTGCCTTTTTCGCCTACCTTGTGAACAAAAATATATTTTAAAACCAATATATTTGGTACGTTCATTTACTGATTTAATACGTACCAGGTGAATATATTATACATTTTTGGCAGATTAACTAAAAAATTCGGATAAGTTCTTTAGTTACTTCCCAATAAGTCTTCAATCATTTCTGCAACAACATTTCATATTTTCAGGACAGTTCTTTTCTCCCCCAATAAACAATTCCGTGTCTATTTCTTCGAAATTGGACGCCTTTTTTGGTAACGGTTTTGCGGTAAAAGGCGGACGTGTGCACCGCTCAAGTCAACCAAAGTACTCAGAGACGCAATTGCGTTTTTTTAACGCTGCGGTACCGCTGCGTTGACGGGGGGAATTGCGGTGCAAAACGACCGCACGAGCGGCGGCCGAGCGGCGGGCGGTAACGCAACGTCGACGCAGGTACGAGTGCAGTATCCAACAGATGGTACATAAACCAAACCGCAAATGCGGTACCGCAGCGGCGACCGCACGTGTGCACCGGTGCTAAGTGGGTTTATGTAATAAATACCAAGTAGTTGAGCTCCACGTAATACATAAAACGACGCAACAAAGGCAGATACCAGTCGAACAAGCAATGCTGCGGAAACTGAGGAGGAACAGAATCTTTGATTGGCCATAGTCGTCCAACTATAGTCAAGAGCCATCAAAGCCATTCAAACGGACCAAGCTGAGTAGCGTTGCCTTCGCTATTGCTCAGGAAACAAAGGAAGAACTTCTACCGAAACGTGTAGGACTCCAAGTTTTGAAATTGCAGCAACGATTGGGGATCGTTCACAAATTACCTAACCCCTTTTTTAGTCTTCTGTACAGCCGTACCGGCTGAGAAGACTATTGCAACGACTTTGTCCTTCCCTCCGTCCGTCCGTCCGTCCGTCGCTTTTTTCAACTTCGCAATGGTACCAGAAATTGACTACCACTGTTTACAACGTTCGATTCAGTGTCAAAAGTTAGTTAAATAACATGGCAAATTAAAACATCGTTGCCTCCTTATAGCTAATAGACTTCTTCGACGTAACTAAATTAAATAATAACATTTCATCGTCGAATTGAAATCCTAAAGATTTGTGTTAACGCAGCCGTAAAAACAAAAACATTTTAGCTTCGTTTAAAAGAGTCTTGTCGCATTGTTGCATGAATGAATAGGCTTACGATCGAACCAAATTCTCCATTAGGCCTATCTGCTACTTACGAAACTAAAACTGCCGTTAAGAAAATTAGGCCTAAACAATTTAAATTATTTCTAAAATCACGTTACCATGGCAACGTCATTAGTTGATACTAGTCGCTGCTGCAGCGTTTCTCCTGTCCCTTCCCTACTACCACTGATCTATATTAGGCTACATTGCGCATTACGTTGTAACACTGTAATTGTGTGTGCAGAGGCATACCGTGTTGCAAAAATGAATAGGCTTACTGTATACAATCCAAATCTTCGTTAGTTGCTACTTACGAAATTAAAGTTGTAAATTAGGCCTAAACGCTGACAATTATGCCTAAAATGTAAAATTAGCTTAAAAGCTAACACATTTGTAACGGGCAATTCTGATGATTACTGTTTTTAGATTATATAAAAGAGATAGCTGTTGTAGTGCATGATAGAGGTGTGCGCCTCAACATTGGAAGTGGAGGAACTGCACAGAAGACCAATGCGACTAGATAATCGCTCTAGCCCCTCGTTTCTAAGAATTTAGACTCCTCCTCGTCCCTCTTTGTAGCACCAGTGTTCCTAGCCTAACTCGCGCACCTGAAAATACGTTACCTTTCCTTTAAACCACCCCACTCCCCGCCCTATTGCATAAACCTTTCGAGTTGACTCGGTTTTATGAGCCGTCCTTAGTACCTAGAGGTGTAATGACCAGGGAGTTTGAAAAAAAAATGAAAATTGCAAGTTGTAAACAAAAGTAGAAACTGGCATTGCACTCAACATAAAATTCTCGTTTTTTTTTTTAGTCATGGTTGTTGCTCAAATTTTAACTGGCATTTTTTTTTGTTTTAACTTGAAGCATTTTTTGACTTGGGACCGAATTGTCGTATGTGGTCTTATTTTTTTGGGACCGAATTGTCCGAGTCCCGAGTTTTTGGGACCGAATTGTCGCGAACCCGCCAAATTATCACAATAAACCATTCACCAATGTTTGAGCGCTTACTCACCCTTCATAAAGTACTGATTAATTCCGTGACCAAATTAGTGAACCAAATGATGAATTAGTTTTGTGATTAATTCGGTGACCCGTGAGTAAGTTCATAGTGTTTTCTTTGCATTACAGGTCATTGCGAGGATCCCCTCAAAAGGAAGCCACAATGGTTCCGTTGTGGCGAAAATGCCTTTTAATGTTACAGAAGCATCTCCAAATTCGCCTGCATCATTTCGTATTGACTCCCTTAGAGTTGATTACACCGGTCGTTTTGGTTTTGCTATTCGTTATACCCAGCGTACAGATCAAGAAATTTGGGGACATTGAGATGGATGAGATGGGGAATGGTCTACCTACTCTACAACCCCCTCCTACATCCCTAGATGATGCTAAGGAGCCAGTAGAACAGTTTTTGGAGAATTACATTCCACAGACCGTTTTCATAGTTCCTGTAAACCAATATACACGTGCACTGAAGAAGTATTGGGAAGCTAAGTTTCCGCCAGCAAGGGGTAAGTTTAGCTAGGGTATGTTCGGAAGTACTGAACCAGGTAGGCCTATATGGTATAAGCATAGGCCTATACTACACCCAGAAGAAAGTCCTGCAGGGTTCGAGTCCAGTAATGTGCTGGTGTCGCTGCGAGTGAACGCCTGTTGTGGAATACATTTGCCACTCCCATTAGGTGCATATTTTGCTCGTAGTTTGCTGATTTGTACACCTTCAGCCTGATAGGATAGGCCTATACCATATAGGCCTACCTGGTTCAGAACTTCTGAGACATACTGTAATAACGCATACTGCAATAACGTGATCTGCGAGATATACTTTGTTCCATATAGGAATAACGCCACGTTTCCCGGCCTTGCACTTTGAGTGCAAAAACGTGTGGATATCACACTTCTAGACTCTACACAGTTACTGTTGTGTACGGGTGGGATATTTACGTGTTTTTGCGCGCTCTTAGAGGAAGGAAACATGGTGTCATACAGTCAGTTTCCTGCAAACATAACGTGGGACAAACTATAGTTGGAGCCCTTGCTATAAGTTCGGGTTTCCTAAATCACTTATATCTGGAAAGTTTGTGATTTTGTCACGATGAGCTGTGACTGGCACTAATTACTATATAGTTGCTATGGCACTAGTAACTAAGCCCTAGTTCCTATGAGAAGCTCAGTCTAGTAAGAACCAATGTTTACATTCGACGCGCAGTTGACGTGAGATTGGAGGATTGGCTTAACGGCTTCTAATATAATATTTTCATTTCGCTGATAACCAATACCGTCTTTTGTAAAAAAATGGGAAATATTCTCCAACTGCCAGCCGTACTGAAGAGTGTATTTGCTGGGTCATTGTCGAAGCTGCTTTAGTACTGCCATTGTTAACAACGAAGCTTCACTTCTTTCAAGCAAGGAAGAATTTGCTGCTTCGATGTTCGCTATTCTACGGAAAAAAAATAACCTCTTCTGGTCGCAGATTGTTCTTCTCTTACACTCACCACTTTGGCACTATTTCACTCTTTTTTAAAAAATTGCTTTGAGTTAACTAGCGAGATTTCGTGGTTAAGCTTAATTCATGGTTTGGCGGATCACGAAACCAATCTCTATGAAATACTGCTGATGCAACAAGTTTTTTTCAAATTTCGGTAAGGCCTTATGCAAAAGTGATCTTATATAGGCCTCATCAGTAGTACATTACTATGTCGTCACGTTTGCTATGATGCTTATGCAGTGACATAGTATTATTGTATATAACTCTATGGTGGAGCCGGTAACTGGGTTAGCTGCAAGGGGCACTGGAGGGGAAAAAGAAGGGCGTCTTACTGAAGCCTATGCTATTAGACTGGATTTCTTAAGCCCACAACACGCGATTTTTGTTGTTGGAGAAAACAACGTTTTTTTAAGCCTAAGAAATCCACTCTCAAATCACTGTCTTGACTAGAAATGCCGTTGTTTTCCATTACATTTTAATCTAGTGCCCCTTGTAGTTATGCCCTCCAGATGCTATCGCGTAGGCAATATGACGTCACTTGACGCTGCCCTATAGAGCAGCGGCAAGTGACGTCATATTGGCTACGAGATAGCATCTGGGGGTTATGACTACAAGGGGCACTAGATTAAAATGTAAGGAAAAACAACGGCACTTCTGGTCAAGACAGTGCTTTGAGAACGGATTTCTTAGGATTAAAAAAATGTTGTTTTCTTCAACAACAAAAATCGCGCGTTATGGCTTACGAAATCCAGTCTAATAGCATTAATGGGGCTTCAGTAAGACGCCCTTCTTTTCCCCTCCAGTGCCCCTTGCAGCTAACCCAGTTACTGGCTCCACCATAGAGTTATATACAATAATACTATACGTTATGTCACTGCTCTATATCACGTAAGCTTTGAAGCGTGAACTTTTCTTGGTGGACGTAACGAACGATTGCCCTCAGTTTTGCCACACTAAATAATCCCCACGAATTTTGCAACGCATCTTTTAGATATTTCGGAAAATAAACTGAAGAAGTAATTGCACGTAACAAGTAATTCGAAATTGAATTAGGCTTAACATGCTCTGACGAGGCAAAACTGGCCCTTGTCTTAACCATTTTGTCGGGTTTCTGCAGGTGATCTCGTCGTATCTCGAACTAAACAAGAACAGTGTCAGTAGTGATCACAATTTACGAATAACTGCTGGTTGTTCGGGGTTTTCTCATTTGGGGTTTTTCCTGCGCTTGGTTGATTTCAGATTTGATTTGGTGAATGGGGGTTGCATACATTTTTGGGGCAGTTCAAAGCAACCAGTACGGGAAAAATTGCATTTTATTGGGAGTCTGCGGAGGTATCGCCAATATTATGCTTTCTATATTTCTCACGAAAATATGCATTACTGTAATTTTAGCATTTTTATTTTCGCATACATTTTTCCCACTAGATATTGAATATGTTGTTCCCAACCACCTCATCACCCGAAGTGCGCATGCGCATGCGCACTTCCTTCCTATAAAAGAATTGTAGGGCAAAAGCAGCCATCTTTCATTTTTCTGCCCGTGTTCCACGATCGTTCTTTCGGTTTTCCCCGTGCGAAAGTCTTTAGCTTCTTCTTTGTTTTCCCGACCTTACCTTCCGATCAGCAAGTTACCGGCTCAGCCTTTGTTGCGCTCTTTACAACTTGTTTTCACCTTTTATGGGGATTTCATACACTTTTTTGAAATCACTTTTGCAATCTCTCCTATATAATAGTCCACTTGTGTTGGCTGAAGTTTTAACGCGCTCCCAGATCAGGCCTAATTTGTTGTTGCCATCACCTTCCTTTCCTCTCCATCCGGATTCAAGAATCTTTTGGCCTTCTAGCTTTCCAGGCTCTTGAGGATGCGTCTTTGAATAACTATCGAAGATGGTCGTCCATTTCATTATTATTATCCAAAACTAAAACAATTGGTACTTGGTACAGAGCATGTTGAGTAGAACACTGCTTGGCATACGCTAGTCAATTTTTTATTAACTTGTAAAAGTGTGTTATTGAAGTCAAAAATAATAGATGACGTTTTCACGTAAAAACGGAGGCATTTCCAATGTCACATTCTCTGCCCGATGCTTCCCTGCTTGGCCAAGCTTCCCAGCTTGTCAGGTTGTTCTATGCGAACGAAGTAGGAGGGGAGAGGTGTAGTGCGGAGTGTTGAGGTGTTGGCATATTATTTACGTTTGTTGATCCCCGAGTCCAGCGCAAAGTTTTAAGCTGAGGTCTCTTTCCCCAGACCCATAAACTCATTATTTGGGTGCCCTGAAAACACATTAATAATCTAAAGACTTTTTTTTATGCTAGTAATAATATGGAGGCTTTCCTTTTTTTAACCATCACAGTTTAGACACTACTAGACCCCCTACCAGGTGAGACCCGGGATAATTTTACCCCTTTGCGCCCCCTTCCCCCCCCCCCCATTACAACCAGTGGTGTCGAGATAAACGGAATAATGTTGGAGGTAAGAGTTAACAAACGAAGGGTCAAAAGAGGAACAAAAAGCTTCCAATAAGCTTTCGTAAGATACTTTAAGATTTTTAACTCCTTCATAAAGTATTAAGTGTGAAGGTGATGGATTTTATCTCCTACCCTGCCTTCCCACGTTTGCCATTAAGCCTCATCTCTCCCCCCCCCACCCCACGTTTGCCTTATACGAATTTAAGTTGGAAAGTAAGCTTACAGGTGTTTCTTACAGGTTATTTTTGGTTCCATTTTACTGATTGTTGGTTTTCCTGAGTAACAGTTAATTCTGTGGGTCTGATACAATTTTCCCATTTTGTTTTTTCCCCCCCATTACTCCCAGTCGTGCAGTGGTTAACAAAATTAGCGTTGGGCTATGGTTAGCAAACAAAGAGTGAGAAGAGGATGGCACAGCTACCAAACAAAAATCCCTAAAAGATTTTTAGATTTTTAGCTTCTACAAAGAGCGTTGAACATGAAGCTTACGGATGTTACCTCCCATCCCACTAGTCAAAAAGTAATAAGCTTACAGGGCGCTTTGTTCAGTTTTACTAACCGTTGCTTTACCTGTGAGTAAAAGTTTTGCTATATGAAGTCAAATCTGTATTCCCATTGAGAACAAAAGAAGAACTGTGAGTAGTTCGTTACACCAATAAAAAGAATGATATTTAAAGTTTTTTTCCCGTTCTGGGGTGGGCACTAGGGTGTGCTGAAAAAATTAAATTTTTGAGTTTCAAAATGTCATAGTGCGGAAAATTCCTTTTAGCAGCCCTACCACACACACACACAAAATTTCATCACTCTGAGGTCATGAATTGAGGTGCCACAAGCGCCTTGAAATTTAACACTGTATGTCAATGGGCGGAACGGCAAAAAAGGCAAAAATGATGATTCGATTGGTTTAAAATTTAAGTTTATCATTATCTCATTTGATATTCTCAGAAAACCATGTAAACAATAATTTATCGTCTAAGAAAGGCTAAAATACCCATTTCTGCCTATTTTGGCCCATAACCTCACTCGTTATCAAATTTCTGAAAAAAAAAAATATCCTTGAAATTGTGTTTACTTTTCACGGCTTCTGGTATTACCAAACGAGATAATGTTAAAATTAAATGTTAAAACAATCAAATCATAACTTTTGCCTTTTTAGCCGTTCCGCCCATTGGCATACAATGTTCAACTTGAAGGCTCTTGTGGCAACCCAAGACATGACCTCAGAGTGATGAATTTTTTTGTGTGAGGTAGTGATTCTAAAAGGCAACTTTTCTGCACAATGACATTTTGAATTTCGAAAATTTAATTTTTTTCCGCCCACCCTAATGGACACCACGGTGCTTTTGAAAATTGACCTATCGGTAGCTCAGGTTGGGTAGAAACACGCTGTTGCATGTACTAATTGCGTAGGTCGTGGGAGATGTCGCGTCATAATCCCCTGATCTCGCTTAATCTCGGACTATTGCCTGTACATATGGCATTCAAATTACGCTTAAGGCAGTCAACTAAACAACCCAACAAACCATGCTAGCCGACTTTGGTTCCTGATGGTAACGGGGGGGGGGGGGGAACTAACACAGCAAACGAATCGACTATCGACCAATCAGAAACGAGATAGAAACAAGGGGGGGGAGTTCCATTTATTTGCATTAATTCGTTGCGTCAGGTGGATGAGTTTTATCTTGCGTTCGGTGCAGGGTGGAAGAAGGTTCGGTGTTATAATTCTATAAATAAGGTTTAGAAATTAGTGATTAAATTTTCAATGTATCTTAATAGCAACTATGTAAATAAACACCTGCTTTCTGTTCAAAATAATTCTTTATTGTTGATTATTGTTGTCACTTGGATGAGAGTCGATACGATGACGAACGTTCTAGTGACGATTTTGGGTTAAAAATTACACTAATTCTTGACAAGTAAAAGCAACGCGAGTTAATTTTGCTTGATCCAACTACGTTAATTTTCGAAGGCTCCCCTTGTGTGGCTCTGAAAATGTCCAATCGGTAGTCTATCTCCATCCACGTATTTCGTAGGATGTCAGGCGTCACCAAAGCAATAGCGGCTATTATCCATTGACGCAGTGTTTCAGTGTCATTTTACCTTCCTGTTGTAGTGTCTTTCACAAACCCCTACAAAAAGAAGTTAAGAGGCGTTACGTTAGGCGAACGGGGAGGCCAAGGAACTGGGCCGCCTATACCTATCCAGCACCCTGGTCGAGTTTCTCCCTCACTACAAGGGTTCAATGAGGCGGTGTGGGTTGCTGGAAGATGACGTGTGGGTTAAAACTTTAAAAAAACAACATAAAATATCATTCTTTCTATTGGTGTAATGCTCTGATTCATTGGATAAATAGTTTCTTCTCTTGATTTTTAGAACTTGAATGGGTTATGTAGGCAATACAGTTTCACGGTTCTTATCACGACTTCAACAGGCCATGGATTCCTGTATATAAAAGGCTTAACGCTCGGTTTCACGTAGCAAGCGAGATGCGTCGTCCAAGTGGTGCGCTGAAGTGAAAGCACGAAGAACGAACTAACTACCCCAAATCATAGCATTGATTAGTGTTAGCGGCACGCACAAAAACGTGGTAATCCTTTTATTATTAGATTTTACCGGTGTTGCAGCACCAAACGAACATTATTGTACGGTAATGGTGACTATTCTTGAAGTCTTCGGACGCTTTAATGCTACGTCAAAGGATCGTTTAACACAGTTTTAATGAGAATAGAAAACGCCGTAGCGTACTGTGGATTATACAGTACAACGCACACGTACCTTGGTTCTTCTTCTATTTGAAATTCATGAAATTAAACTTCCGAAGACTTGTTTTGTCGTCGATTGGACAAAGAGTTACGTAGCATGAAGCCTTTTTTGTTAAGCTTTAATAATTTGGTGTCGTTGCAATGTCTTCAGTTTAAAAATCCGCTTATCGCGCGTCACGAGTATCTTTCACAGTTCAATCTGCATCCTAGAGCAGTTCGTTTTCGGGGTGTTCGCAGCGCGGCTGGTGGCAGAATCGGCGGCTAACTGGACGACGCGTCGAATTTCTAACGTTAAGCCTTTTACATCCTGGAAGCTATGAACTGGCCAAAATGCTTGGTAGTAGATATCACGACTTCAAGAGGCAAAAAAGCGACTTAGCGGTAATTCTTGACAAGTTTTGTTTAGGGCAGATTAACTTGAACTCTTCATTTTACCACTGATAACGCCATCCTGGAGACAATTCGCCTAATTTTGTCCACCTTCATGGAAGTAATTTCAGTAATTCGATACAATTACAAGGCTAAACAAGACGGAACAAGACCTAGATAAGTGACCTAGATAATGATGGTGGTAATGAGTCGAGAAAGACCGAGAGAAGTCTTCTCTCAACCGAATCGCTAATCTGAAGATATTCTCAATACTTATTATTGGAGAAGGGCAATAATTTACATTAATCGACTGATGATTTAATTATCTTTCATTTTTTTTTCTCTGTGTGCAGAATCTTTGTATCTTATACACAAGAAAGACTTTCAAGACGGCCAATTTGAGAAAGATCCCGATGTAGTGGTGGAATTCGAAAATGCATTTTCACAAGATACGCCACCAGACAATCTTCAGTACACTGTGTATGTGACTTCTAAACAGCTTGAGCTTCCAGGTAAAAATATGTTATTGTTTTGTACAGTCGAAACGGTGCTGGAGAGACTAAAGCCACGTGTTGGTTGGTAGGCTTTAGTCCTATCTCTTTTTTGGTATCACGTCATAACGCCGTGCGACAATATGCTGCGGGTATAAGGCCGTAAGTAAAAATGCCATTTCAATGTTTCTTAAAAAAATCTATATATCTTCTACATACAGTATGTCTCAGAAGTCCCGTCTGCTCAAAATACAGGGCTGTATACTGGATATAAGTTGGTAATAACAACGTACTCATATAGGAAATCAAATATGGCGAATCCGATGATGGTTCCCAAACTGACCTTGGAAGTCGTCTTCAAGGTCATCCAAAATATATCTCCTAAACTATGTAAGATACAGACATAAAGTAAATTAGAAAGTTGTTTGGGATTATAATACAAGGCAAACAAAAAAAAAAAACAGAATTGAAATCGCGCCGTAAACACGGAAAATATGGGCAAAACAACTTGGACTCTGCAGGAAAGCCAACCATGGGGCAGCCATAAGCCTAGAAAGTGATCAAATACATTTAAAAGTGTTTTGAAGCAAAAATTGTGCATAAAACAATCCATCCAACAAGCATGGAACGAACTGAAAACTGAGGCTTACTAAAAATGTATATGTAGAAAGTGCACCATAACCAGAACACCAATCCGTAGGCAGGAAAATACAGGTACATTCTTCACTAATGAATACCAGTTTCCTTCATTACGTTAAGGTGATAACTCAAATACGATAATGCAGAACAAATAGATACAGCAAATTAACAGAAAATATCCATAAAATCCTAATTTTTAGCCATAGCGGTTGATTTATTGTGGTTCTGCACTTAGTGGTGCACCTTACCGATAGCCGCTCGGGGCAGAGAGGAGCAGTACCCAGAGTTTGGGGAGCTTTCTCATTATTTTTATAATTTGCACGAGCGGGTTCTTTGAGCCATTAAAAGAAAGATAATTCGATTGTTTGAAAACAGATTGTTAGGCACATATTCAGAATCAAAATACTGTACTAGTATTCTTGCAAATTTTCAACAGACCGACGATGTCCGTCTTCATCAGGCCTAACCTACACAACTCAAAATTTTTGTCAACTACATCGCCACCGTGCCCGTGGAAATCAGCGTTCGAAATCTGCGCTCGTGCATGGCGTGGCCCCCTATATTTTTTTTATCGTGCTGGTTCGTCCACTGAAGACATGTCGTCGGTCTGTTAAAAATTTTGCAAGAATACTGGTACAGTATTTTGATTCTGAATGTGTGCGTAACAATACATTTTCAACGATCGAATTATCAAGAATGACGAACTTTCAGAGTAGGAGCCGTTACGGAATTTTCAAAAGAAAGATATTTAGATTGTTCCCAAACATTCTCTTTGGGGGCACCAAACTTCATTGGGTAGGGGAGGGGAATCGCATGCTCACGTGCCCCCCCCCCCCCCCGCGCGCTTTCGCCCCTGCTTTCATACAATTGCCGAATCAGGAACTAGATTTCCTCTGGTCGATCGTTAGTGCTTCAGTACCCAACCACATGATGACACCAAGTAATTACTTATCGGTGCCCCTTGGTTAGCACCCCTGCAATGTCTAAGTTGTATTGCCCATATCTTCCATGTTTGTGGTGCGATTTCAGTTCTGTTTCCTTTGTCGAACTTGTGGTATCATTCCAAACAACTTTCTAATTTACTTTATGCCCGTATCTTGAATAGTTTAGGAGATATATTTTGGATGACCTTGAAAACGACCTCCAAGGTCAGTTTGGGAACCATCATCGGATTCACCATAGGTGATTTCCTATACGAGTACGTTGTTATTACCAACTCATATCCAGTATATAGCCCTTTATTTTGGGTAGACGGTACTTCTGAGACATACTGTATACTGAGGCAACCTCTTAATGGAGAGGGGGCACGGAATACAAGGTCGAACATCAACATGGTCGGTATTCGTTCAACCAGATCAGCTTACAGTTTCTTAATAATATAAATCTTCAATCTCATTCAACTTACAGTTAGAGGTTCGAAGCTCTAACTTTCGTTCTCGGCATGGTCCCTCGGACACTACTAAATCAGACCGCGCTTCGCTTTAGGAAGGGGCAAGTGGGGGGGGGGGGGGGGAAGAATTCGCGCGTGAAGAATAAACATTGTAAAACCTCTACTAATTACAACTGCCAGCAGGACACTGCATAAAATGAAACTCCGGATGTGGATTAAACTAAGGTAAATACTGAAAAAAGTCAAAGAAAAAAAGAAGCCTTGAAAAAAAAGAAGCCTTGAAAAAAAGGCCACGGAGATAACCGTAGGAAACTGTTTATTGTTTTGTTTATTGTTTTTTTGTTTTGTTCTTATAGGTTGGGCTGGGGGAGGAGGATGATTGAGGCTTAATGCCGCATCGACAACAAGGTCATTAGTGTCAACCTCAGTCACAGTGCAGTAGTCCGGGTTGTCACTGCACCACGCATTAGAGATATTAAATAAACCTAGGTTAGGTAAGAAATTTCACTAGGAAACTATTTTTTTCCTTCTGCTTTTTCTTTCCTCAGTTTTTTTTCCCTCAGATTGTTTTCCTTCGAAAATTTTCCTCGCATTGTTTTCCTTCGGCTATTTTCCTATGGTTATCTGCGAATTTTTTTTTTTAGATTTTCACGACATATTTTTTCCATTGGCAGTTTACTGTCCATTCCTTTTTCTTTGGGCTTTCGTTCTGGCGGAAACCTTTCTGTTTTTTTTTTTCCATTGGCTGTTTTTTTCTAGGTTTCTTTTCCCTAGGCTTGTTTTTCCACGGCTTTTTCATTCCTAAATTCAACGTTTCTTGGATGCATTTCTTTAAAATAAAACCGCAAATTTTATTTTTTTCAGTTGCAATAGCAGACACAGTATTGTATTTATTTTGCGGTTATTATTATTCGTTTATTAAATTCAACAACTTCGTAACAGTTAAGGATTTTCCATAACCAGGCATGATTAATCGATGTAGACTTGTAGTTGCCCCCCCTCTGAACTGTCTAAATTTCATTGTCCAATAATGTACAGTACAAAATCGTTCGGTTGCAGACATGTTGTGAAGGACACACCAAGTTAGACCACCCCTCTGCATAAAACGTCAATCAAGTGGTCGTCGATGTTTTGGTGATGACGGTGACGGAATTTAAGGCCGTGGTATGGATGTTTTGGTACAGTATGGAGGATGTGGCATCGATGCAAAACTCTCTGCAACCATGACAACTGTATCCATACGACTTCATGAAGGGTTTATTTACTTAGCGGTAGCAAAACCTATGTTTGTTTTCCAATATTGCTCATAAAATATAAACACTAGTAAGACTTTGGCCGAATTAATATCTTCAAAGAGATATTACGTCCAAGAGATACTGGCTAAATCAGGGTAAGGTTGACAAAATATCTACAAATATTAGATTAAAATTGAAAAAAAAAACTTGCCACACCAAACTAATGGCTTGTCTAAAACAGTAAAACATCACGAAGAACATGTTGTCACGTTGTCCATTTTTCATCATGAAGTCGCATCATGTGTTACTAAATTGAAACTTTTCTGAAAGCCTGTACCATTTTTGTGGGAAGCTTTTCTTTCTTTACTCAGCAATTGAGTGTAAAGAACAATCTTGGTAGCGTG
>JAHWFP010185982.1:0-18095 GCA_023313725.1 Lithobius niger | reverse complement strand
GGGGGGGGGGAGGGTGTTCGTGAAGTTTTTGGATCATACATTTTTCAGGTCCCCTCAACGGGGGGGGGGGGGGTTCCAAAAACACACTTACCAAATGGAAGAATAAGTCGTTTCTGGACCTCTAAAATGGCGCTTTCAGCAGTCAAACTTTCTAAAAACGCCTCAGCTTCTGGGGGAGGGGGAGGGAGGGGGGCAAGCCCCCATGATGTGAGTGTTACAAGGTTTTGAAGCCTTACTACCACTACTGCAAGTACAGTTTTTACAAAGAACTTTGTAGAAAAGCCTCGGCATCTAGTTTCTGGGTTTCTTCCATCTTTCAGGTGCTGACTGTCACATGTTATACCACAAGCAAACGGTGTGTTCATCATACTTATTGTATGAATCTCGACAACAGATGGTTGTAAGGAACATTTTATAGAACATTTTTAACTAACGTGTCTTTTCATTAACACGTTTCCTTACAACTAATGGTAACTGCTAATGTGTAGAGCTACTTATTCACTTTGGCTATATGAATCATCTCCATACAGTCTCAATAGATATACGAAAAGCCCATTTTTTTTTTGGGGGGGGGGGGCACACATTATTTTTGGACCTTGAGTTGGGAGAATTTTTCATGGTCTCGAAGGGGGGGGGGGGGGGTTATCAAAAATTTGGTGGTCACAGTTTTATCTTCTCCGGCCCTCCTCCCGACCATAAATAATGATCGGTCCCTTACACACGTATATCGACATTGAGTGCCCTATCAAACGATATGTAAATAAATACATTCGTAATAATGCTGTAGATAGAAAATAGATCACACAGTGGCCTTTACAAGTGATACACACAGAATTTGTGGTGCAATAGCCTGCGAATATCCTGCGAATATTCTACACCTGGCAGTACTATATAGCCATTTTCTTACGATACATATAGTGATTTCACGTAGAGTTTATGTTTTAAGAATAAATGCTTTCCTAATGGCATGCGAGTGATTGACATCACCTTTAAACATCGCGTAGCGCTCGTGCACTTCACTAGGTCAGTGACCATGTACAGTTCTCTTTGCAAGACCGTTTGATGAAATAGTATTCGGAAACTTCACCAACCATCTGTTATTAAAACAAATCGGACACTATGAGAGGTAAGGATTTCATGAAAATTTATCAACGGCCACGATGCAAAACACTGTGAGAGGAACATTAACCTCGTGTACATTTTTCTTCCTTTCCGTGCGCAATTTATTCTTCAGGAATTTGAAACATCGTTTTCCGGCCAAAAATTGAAATATATTGCAGTAGTTCACATGTAAAGAAATTGACTGTGGAGAGAAGTGTAACTGAAGTGTTACTCCACATGCACTTGAAATTTTTTTATATGTTGAAAAACAAACCGAGCACGGTTGTTAGACTACAGTGGAGCGGTTGTTATGCCCAGAATTAGCTTGTAATATTTTATGCAATTGTGTAAACTATGAAACACGTTCAGAGGTGTATACTATACATCATAAGCAAATAACAACTGTTCAAATTCTGAACTATGAAATTTTATATTTTGTACTGAAATCAACATTTATTTTTATTTCAAATTTTGGAAACAGTAATGTCAAAAATTGAATATTTATTGTAAGAAGTCGCTCCTAAACCATTCATTCGTTCTGTTTGCAAGCCTTTTAAGTTTTCATTTCGAAGCTGAGCAACTTGACTCACGGTAAAATGGCAAGCTGTCGAATCTAAGCTGTGACTCCTAAAGAAAAATTAAGGAAATTTCGAAATTAGCCAACAGCGAAAATTATGCAATAGAAATAACGTAGTTCAGTAAGCCACTTTTATGTATACTTACGTTTCGTCGGAGTGGCATGACCCGGATTCGAACCGGCTACCCAGTTCGCCCCCAGACCACTTGCGTAGCGCCTTAATCGCTATGGCCACGTCCTGCACTGGCATAAAGATAACTCACTGAACCCGTTCACTAAAGAAAATGGCTTCCAGGAAAACATCTCCGTTCCGGACAAACTTTTACTGGCTATTCACATTAAGTTTATCACTTTTTACTGGCTACCAGTTATTCAATTTATCGGATTCACAGTTTTCTAATATTAGATTACCTTAAATCTTATGCTAAGACAACAGGTCAATCCGAAGCCTTTCCGTTCACTCTTAAAATGCTAGAGTTTATTTAATGACGGGTTCTACTCTTGTTTATTCGACGTATTTTCAGTCTGAAACATATTGCTCTCCGCCCTCAAGCAGGCGGTCCAATTTTAATTTTGATGGCTGTCTTAGATCCGGTTAAATAGTTAGAGAATCTTTTAGCCATCATAATACGTTATGTGTTTTACGGACGTCTATGCGTTACCTTGGGTATTTACTCAACAATTAAAATGATCCTACTCCCAAACTTAAGCTAACCTTTTTTTTGGGACCCATTATTTAGAAACGACCTTGTCTTTTTAACATTCTTTGTGACCACTCGTAAGATTTGAAAAATATACGTAGTGAAAGTTCAGTGAAACCTCTTTCCCTATTTACGGTTTTCTTTATGTTTAATACTTGACTAAAGTGGCAAAAATAGCGTTATCTATCTAGATCACACTGCGGATCATTAACTTATCACATGGTTCAGCACACTTAACTTTTACTTTCACTCGGTCAGTAGGTTAATAGTACGGGTGGGGCAGTTTATCTGAACCATGCCATCACAAGAGCCCCTACGTACGGTAAAGATATTTAAAATCGGATTCGTCTTTACTGGTTTTAGCACTTAAACACAATTTACTAACCTAACTCTAGGGCGTAAATGGACGTTTTAAAATCTTATGATTTTTTACTTGACTTTATTTACTGTTGCGTTCAAGGTGTCCTTTGCTTATGTATCTACCGCATCACAATAATGTTAAACTTTTGACTTTTAAGATTACCTGAGAGTATTTTTACCTTATTAAAAACCACAGTGATTATTGTCCGGAGAATTCACAATATTGACTTTGCGAAGCCTCGTCTCACTGCTGCCCGGATCCACATCTCAAACTAGGTTGTACTTATTAGCTCAATCACTCCACAGATACCACTTGTCGAAATTGGTTGGAAATACCTTATAGTCCCATGCAGAGGTGTATGTAACTCGGTGTATGTAACAGAAGAAATAGAATTAACAAAGTACACTATAGTTTAGTGGCAATAATGGAGTTTACAGGATACGGCATTAGATTGCCATTGGTAAGGAACGATAACTATAGTACTATAGGCCTAGTTAAGCCCAATCCAGCAATATGTTGTCATGGCAACAACTATACAGAGGGAATGCAATACAGCTTTGGCAAGAGTGCTGAATGCCAAAAGACTCGGTTGCTATCCATGCGTCGCGTGTAAACCAGCTTGGCAACAATGACGTCTGCAGCAACAAAACTTCAGATGTCGCTTGACGTATACCAGACATACACACAAGTATATAATTGTTGAGGCAGTGACGCTGTCTTCCCAAGTGGTTTTGCTCCTGAATAAATATCTCTCTCTCTGTCTTCCTACAGATAATAGGCTATTTTGATTCTGACATTAACAGTGTGGTTGTATGTGCACTTTAAAAATACCCTAAACTGATTTGGTAATTGTGGAGTTTAAGTGAACCACTCCAAATCACTCATTTTTGTACTAATCGACACATATCATCATCCTTTTACCAAATCACATTACAAAACCGGGGGAAAACGTGTTTTAAGGTTTAAAAAAAACACATTGAAACCACTTAAAACGATAGTTACGATCGTGTTGAAGCGCCGGCCATATCGCAGGAGACAGAGTAATGAGAAAACCTGATTGCATCGTAATGAAACGAGACGGAAATTACCTAACCTAACCTAACAAACCTAACCTAACCTAACAAACCTTACCTACCTAGCCTAACCTAACCTTACCTAACCTAACCTAAAAAAAAACAACAAAAAACGCAGATAGCATAGTTTGGAACATTACTTTCCGTTTTCGCGATGCCAACTTTTCGTGCTACTCTGAATCCCGGAACATGGTCGCCGCTTTACACGGCCGGGCCCACCGTTTTACGTGGTTAAAAAACGTGTTTGGAGAGCTAAAAAACATGTTTACATAACCCAAAAAACATTTCCCCCCATTTTTGTAACGTGAAATGAGAAGAGGATGAAGATTTAGGTCGGTACGTACCAAAATTGATCGATTTATCGTGGTTCGCTTAAACTCCACAATTACCAGTGATTTTTTGCAAAACAACGTACTTGTAGTTGTTGCCTTATTCCTTTGCATGGTAGCAGGGGTAGTGACTCTTACAGTCACAACGTGTCGTCATAGAAGTGTTATATACTAGCGCAAATAGCTTTCACCGCTTGACAAGGGCAGACGCACAGACAACATAGCTTCAGCGGGCCCACAGTGGAGTTCAAAAATGCCGGCAAAACAACACTGTTCTGTCGCAAACTCCCAAAACAATTTGTGGTATATTTTTACAAACAGTGTATGGCTAATGCAGGCTAACACAATGCACCGTCACGAAATTCGCTCTTCCAAGCTTTCGTCAGTGTTGCGTGCCGGCCATTTTTATGCTGCGTCATCGCAACGTATACGGTGACTTATTGGGACACACACCGGTTTTTTTTTTACGCGCACAACACTTTTTTTATGAAACCGGAACAAGATAGCCACTGGCGCGGGCTTATAGTTTTCCACATATCGTCCTAGTATGTAGTGTGTCTTGTGTGTTGTTGGAACGCCGAAGTTCCGGTTTCATGAAAGTTCTGTGAGCATAGGAAACAAAGTTATTGTTTGTCCCAATGAACCACCGTAGTACAACGCGCGTTTCTTCCCATTTACCCTCCAAACTTGTGCTCTTGTGATGACGCTTGCCGAGTGTTGCTTTCCATAGCCCGTAAAAGGCTTAACGCTTGGTTACATTTAGTGTTGCATACTGCACAAGTTAAAGGGTTCGTGCTAAGGTGACCCATGCCCAGAGGAAATCCCTCCGAATGATTGACAGCTAGGAGACCTCTTTTGTGAATGACTGGCAGCCAGGTAAATGGCCCTGGCTGGCTCTTTATAGCCTTGGTTTACAATACCAGCATGCACTCTGATCCCAGAGTGCATCATACATACTTAACATGCAAAGGTAGCCACCTAGTGGCAAGTAAGCAAAGATACAACATTAGTGGCTAAGGCCACTTGAGATAACTCAATAGAAGTGCTATCAAATACACCACATTCGCCGCCACTAAATAATGTGAGGGACGACCTACCATACATGTAAGTCAAAAGGTACTAATCAGATTTTAAGTTTACCTATTTACCGTTTCGTTTTATGCTATTATGCCAAATCATTCAGTTTTCTTAAAAGCCATACCATTTTTAGATGTCCATTATGGAACATTAATCCCAACCTTATTATGGGCACAATATGAATACTCTGTGTAAAAACATATATTAATGGTGTGGTTTCACTTTCACACTACTTCTCCCCCGAAAAAAAAAATGTTTCAGTAGTGTGCCAACATTACAGAAAACATGTACGTATAATTTATAACAAGAACAAGAAATCCATGCAATGAACAAAATCAACCAAGCAAAAATGAACGAAAACAATATTGCTGCCAATTATTGCAAAACAGATCTAAGTCCGATGAATGTTAGTTCGGACGATAACGCTGTGGCTTCCGGATCGCTCGAAGCGACGAATGCGGTTTGGCATCAGCTTTTAACTTGATACTGGCCTTGTAATCCCTAAATTTGCCCAAACTGGTTAAAAAAGGTCCGGAAACATATCAAAGATTTCCTCAGCAGTAACATGTTGGACAGATTCAGTAACATCTTCAAGATCCTTGAACTCTAAGTGGAAAAATTGACTGAGTGTGATTTTAAACTTTAATATCCAGCTTTTCCCCAGAAGAGCTGGCTGTTCCCCTGAAGACACAATTGCAGTCAGTAGTTCAGTTTGACCATTAAGTTTGACATTTACTGTAATTGCTCCTAGAGGCTGAATAACCTCACCTACCCAAGCTTTTAACAAGATTGGTATAGGTCTTAATTCAACAGATGAAAAATATTTCTTATACCAACTTTTAGGAATAACAGTCAAATCACACCCACTATCAACTTCCAGTGCTAATTTGTGACCATTTAGTTCACATTGCACAGCCCATTTGTTAGACTGCACGTCAACTATAGTCATTTTATTGACATTAGAAACTAAGCTCTCATCTGAGTCAGGCTCCTGCAATGTAGCATCAGAGTCAGAATTTTCAGACTACACTAAAACATGGTGTTCATATTTCCCTGAACCTGTTTAGGTGCACAAGAAGCAGCCACCGCAGTGCTGACGCCCGCTTTGTCAGACTTGCACATACGACGCAGATGTCCTACTTCCTGACAAATGGGACAAGTAGACTTCCTCCATTTGCAATCTGGGCGTATATGATTGGATAATCCACAGCAATAGCACGTTAAATTTGCTTTACTCTTAAACTTTGGATGCTTTCCAGAGACTTTATGCACGGATGAGGTTTTAAAATGACTAACATCAGATTCAGCTCTTTCCTGAGCGAGCGCAACCTTGCAGGCTTCATCAAACGTGACTTTATCATAGTCCGTTGCCATCAGTTTTTCTTGGGCGTGAGTATTCCGCATTCCCTAGACAAACCTATCTCTAAGCATTTCCTTTAGTGATGCACCATAATCACAATTTAATGTTAACTGTTGACAGCTGCAATGTACTCTAAAACTGACTCGCCTGAACGTTGCTCACGCTTGAAATAGCTTACCCTTTCAGCTATAACTGAAGGTTTTGGATCAATATTACTCTTTAGTAAAATATCAATTTCACTCATGGTTTTAGAATTCACAGTATCAGGTGCACATAGATTACGCAAAAGACCATATGTCTTGCACCATACACTGGCCAGAAAAATTGGAACCTGTTTGTCTGTTGGAATGTCAAAGGCAAAAAAATAATTTGTAAGCTTTTTATAATATATTGACCAAGACTCCAACTCTGGTTTGAATTCATCAAACCTCTTGTGAATTCGAGTAGGGGTGGGGGACCCAGCTGCTGGCGGATTTGTCGGCATTATGCTAACTTCCTCACTTATACCCTGATCAAATTCAATAGTTTGATTTAAATTACACTCTCAATTAGAATTCAACTCTGAATTAGACCTTGTTCCAGGTCCACCAAATAACCTTACAGCTACACCTGGTGTAAAGGCTGAACTCCTGAAACTAAACCTTTCTGCTTTTTCAAAATTTTTGCTCATAAGCGATAGCAGAACTGCAACTACTAAGTTAAACTGCATTTAACTGCAGGACTAATTCCCTTTAGTAAGTTAATTTTAACTTTAATGTTGAAACTTTAGCACAGCTTGCTCTAGCTTAGGCCTACATATGACAAATTTCATCAACAATTTCACTACCTTTTTGTGTAACCTGCTAGGTTACTCAGAGAATGCGGTCGCAAATCACACCTCTTAAAGATTATACAGAAAAAACACTTAAATTTTTTCTTACTCTATACCAATTGTTTAAATCATATGATTTTTAAACCTCTTTTAGCCAAGCAACTGCACTTTTTTTCAATTAGTTTACAACACTAATTCTTGTAAATTTTAACCTGAGTTGACATTCTTAATAATACAATGTAACAGTTAATAAATGACTGAAATTTAGCAAAACGACTGCCAAGTCAAAAATGAAATCACAACAAATTCAATTTTAACACTCCTAGCCTGCGCGCAACATTCCCACCGGCCTGCAGTGCTATGCCACAGGTCCTGAATGGTGCACTTGGAAATCACGCACCTACGTTAATCTTTGCCCAATTTTGGGTCTTACAAAATTTTCACAAAATACCTCAGGAGTATTTGACCAAATACCCGTATCCAGGATGTCTTTTGTCCCTCTCCTGCGTTGGCCAGACGACTTGAAGAAGCACAATTTAGACCGCTGGGCCACTTTCTCCGGCTATTGCAGCCTGCCACACTACAACACTCCAGGTACTAGCAGCGCCCTAGCTACGGAATTTAAGTTTAAATTCATAAATTAATACTTATACAGTGCCCCAAGCCTGGGTATACCGTATTTCAGCAACTTACGTTGGTTTGCAAAAGTATTAATTCAAGTTTTCTTTCCCTAGATATTTCCTAAACCTCGTCGCCATACTGCACAAGTTAAAGGGTTAGTGCTGAGGTGACCCATGACCAGAGGAAATCCCCCCGAATGATTGATAGCTAGGAGACCTCTTTTGTGAATGACTGGCAGCCAGGTAAAAGGCCCTGGCTGGCTCTTTATAGCCTTGGTTTTCAATACCAGCATGCACTCTGATCCCAGAGTGCATCATACATACTTAACATGCAAAAGTAGCCACCTAGTGGCAAGTAAGCAAAGATACAACATTAGTGGCTAAGGCCCCTTGAGATAACTCAATAGAAGTGCTATCAAATACACCACATTTAGCATGCGAGAAGCGTCGTCCAAGAGGTGCGCTGAAGTGAAAGTACGAAGAACGAACTACCCCAATCATAGCATTGATTAGTGTTAGCAGGAAGCACAAAAACGTGGTAATCCTTTCATTATTAGATTTACCCGTGTTGCAGCACGAAACGAACATCATTTTAGGGTAATGGTGACTATTCTTGAAGTCTTTGGACGATTCACTACTATACGTCAAAGGATCGTTTAATCGTTTTTAATGAGAATAGAAAACGACGCAGCGTATTACACGGTACTATACACACGTATCTTGATTGCTCTTCTGCTTGAAATTCATGAAATTAAAACTGGTGTCAATGGTGTCAATGCAATATGTTAAGCTTAAAATCTGCGTATCGCCCGTCACGAGTATCTTTCACAGTTCAATCCGCATGCAGTTCATTTTCGGGGTGTTCGCAGCGCGACTGGTGGCAGAATCGGCGGCTAACTGGACGATGCGTCGAATTTCTAACGTTAAGCCTTTTACATCCAGAAAGCTATGCCCGTAACGAAGTAAATTATTACAGCTCTAAAATGGCTGCTCTCAATAACGCATCGATTTGTGTTGAGCAAAGAAAATTGTAAATCGATGCTTGTTTCCTTGTCTTCAGTGCATAAAAGTAAGGCAAGTTGTTTTTCCTTCGGAAAAATCACTGCTTGATCCAGAATGAGACATGATCACCCTCGGACCAGGGTTCCACGGGTAATTATCCTCCGGCTGCGAAAGCACCATTACAGCGAGGGTTTTCCTCCGCAACGTAGACGCGGGCACCCCTCCATGCGCTCCCTACCTCTCCCCACCCCCTTCCTAAGGCAAGCAAGCACCCGCTGCTGCCTATCAAGGTCTGTATCGTAAATTGCCGTAATGACGCGTTTAAGACAACATTAAAATTTTAAAACCAGTCATAACTGCAAGGCTGCTTGGAAGTAAACTTGGAGGCCCCTCGGTGAAAGAAATACTAACTCCCAAGCTGCTGACGTCATGCAAACAGACGCTAGTAAGCGATGTGTTTGAGGAAGCTTTTTGGAATGATTTTCTAGCAAGTTTCCAGTGTGACTAACAAAACATCATTATTTTTCGTTACTTTGACTTCGTATGGTTTTCTCAAGGCAGACCAGAGATAGTATTGTATTCCCGGGAAACCGGGACAAAGTAGGCGAGCACCGCACAGCGGGTAGCAGTGTCGTCTCCAAACCAAGAGAACACCGGTTCGAATCCCATGACTGACCCATTGAGACGAGTAAAAGCCTATCTAATTCATTTATGCAATATTGAGCTACGGTTTTCTTTATTCCACATTCACATCCTACAAATGCAATGCAAATGTCACCGTACCACGACATGCGGAAAAACTAAGTCACATCTTTCAGTGCTAGCTGGTAAATTCATGCAAATAGAGGGTTAAATAATTACATAACTGGGAGTAAGTGAAATGCGGTTTATTTTCCACCTGTAAGGCCGATTGCTTTTCACTTAGATCAGATCCGCCATAGATCAGATCAGCCTTAGATCAGATCACCCTTAGATTAGATCAGCGTATATTACATTGGTACTATTCAAATGTTAGTAACAGGCTACCAGCTATTCCTTGTGGTCTTTCATGCGAAGGCACTTTTGTTCAGGAAAAAGGTTTTATACTGTCATTATCCTCCGTTTGCAAAACGAAAACAAACAATACCATAAATTGAAAAAAAAAAAGATCTTTATGCGCGAAAAATAAAAGTGCCGAAATGTCATAATATTTCAGATGAAATACATGTAGAATGTTTAACAAAAATAGTTTTCAATTGCTAAATGTATCTCGGGAAGAACGAGGATAATTTTTCTAGGGTATACCGAGGCTTTTTTTTACTTGCTACTGCAAAAAAAAACCGAAGCGCATTTTTGGTGGCTGTTATCTTCCTGAATGCGTATGAGTGTCAAGGAATGAATACTCGGTGTATGTAATACAATCATGCTACAATTCGGCCATCTGGACAGAAAAAAAAATCACAAAAGAGAAAACAAAAGAAGTGATATATCAAGAATCAACACTGGTAAAGAGGTCTCTAGGTTCAGACTGGTTCGGCCCCTGGCCCCTCACAAGAGTCATTTGTTTGTGGGTGTACAGTGAAATCCACACACATCCTTAGATTTAACATTAGATATGTGAAAATATACCATTCATCCATAATTTTTGTTAAATTAGGAAAACAATTGGAGACTTCGCAGTTATCTAGTTGGTGTTGGTACTTCATAATTTTTTTTCAGTAAAACGTAATGTATTTAGGTAAATAGGCTACTTCTAACAATCGTTATCCTATTTAGCTAACACACAAAACGTAAATTGCTTCCCTAGAGAAAAGGATATTTAAAAAATACAGAAAATTAGGTTTAAATTAAACTTACCCAGTAATTGCCAAATTAATTACATTTCTTGAAAACTGCCTTAGTGCCGAAATCAAAACAGTTGGCAACTAGAAACGGTTGTGAGCGATCGTTAAAATTGGAAAAAAAGTATATATTTTACAAATACATTGCTATTTCATTACTGAGCAAGAAATAAAAGGATCCCGTGCATACCGTACATATCAACTAATTAAAAAAAAACCATTCTTTTTCTGAAACATAGGAAAGGCTTTGTCACAAGCAAATTAACCAAAACTTTAAAATTGCTTCCACCTACCATTACAAACTATGACTTACTTTTTACAGCGTGTCCGTAGGCTCCCTCGCAAGTAATTTCAACTGAATTATAAAATACGAGTGGGAAGACGTGATGTTCAGTAGATGGCGCTTTTCTGAAAACGTGGGGCAAAGTAGACTCTGCTTCCATCAACGGCGCCAGAAGGCATAATGTGTTGGTGGTTCCTACGTATTAGCGCATCGCGCCCACCAAGCAACACCGTCGTAACGACCGTTAACTTAAAATAAAAACTGACGGAATTTATACTTTCATTCGGCCGTCATTTTACTAACAATGTAGAATTCTCTAATTTAAACTGTGGGTGTTCTAGCTTTTAGTAAGTTATACAATGTAATTGACTCAAATGATAAATGGGGAGGCACGTCTCCAGACAAACGTAATAAGCATGTTTTATCATAATTAAGATAATGTTGGTGCTTGTCAATACAGCAGCAGCAAATTTTCGCTTTGTATTAATGATGTATCGACGTTAAACTGCTGATATGGTATTTCTAATTGCCGTCAGAAAGATTAAAAATTTAAATTAAAGTTGGAGGTGCGTTTTACTATTATAATTACTCTAATTATTACCACAGTATATATAGCAACAGTTCAAATTCGAACTCAGCATGAAACAAACAGCAAACAATGGTGCTACAGCACATACAAAACACAAAACAGCGATACCTTGGCTCTTAATTACAGTAGAACATTTAACACTTGTTAGGAAAGGCACATATCCACCTTTCACTTGAGCCTAATTACATCCATTCATCGTATTCGCTTTTCGTATGAACCTTATAAATTGGAACCACCACAGCAGCAGTTTAAAGTTTAGACCAAAACGTCAAAAACCCTAACTTTATACTAAATAGGTTACATCGTACAGACAATAATCTAAGCATTGTTACTAGTTTTCCAATTTGATGGACGGTTTAGTTACAAAAAAAAAACTTTGTTTGGATGTCTCTTTCAGCCGTCATCTTAAACTTCACCAATTTCCGGTGCTACAATGAAGGGATTTTATACGTTTTTCCATAAACGTTCTGAAGAACATTCGCATAAACTGGCTAATCTAGCTTCCAAACAGCATTACCGTGTTTCCAAAATGGTAGTTACATTTTTCCAAGATGTCGCCCAAACCCGTCGCCGCCATTTTCCACTTCAGTACTGTCCACGCAACGTGTGCCCAAGTGAATTATTTGTTATTTTGAATGTCCGTGTCAAAGTCTAACTTCAGCGGCACTACATAATTTTTTGCCATTAACTAATTAACTAAGTCATTAACTAATTATTCTTATCTTGTTAATTTTTTTTTTTTAGTGGCACTTACTTGTTTTTGCCTCCATAATGACGCTTAGTAACGTAAGCATGGGCAGTTGTGAGATTCCTTGTCATTGGTTTTTTTGATGATGACACCCTCTGGTGGTAATCGTTGAAACCAGGTACTGATTTCACCCATATGTTTATTGTCGATTAGAAAACAAAAACGAGCTCGTTTGATGTTTAAGGTAAGGTTTAACTGATCCGAAGTCAATACAGCAAAGTGACACAAATAAACTTTCCTGTAAGGTTTCACATACCGCAGTGTTCCTGCACTGTTTAGTCCACGTGAAACCTTACTGCTGTATTCACATGTTTTAACAGTTAACCTACCATGGTTTCGTTATTGCTCTAGTTCGCATGTCGTGTCTGAACTGCAAGATTTTGTTGTATAATCACTAGTTAGCAGACGTATAGCCCTAAATGCAGTCTTCCTAAATTCCATGTCGGTGGACGGCACTCTGTTTTCCAATAATCGATTAAGTTTTCACATAGTGCTTTGCATCAACCTTGTGAGTAAGACTGGATGTGCCAGGCCTGGTTTTGTTCTTAGTTTTGCTTCGTGGTTTGTACATTTTTCCCGTCCTTCACACATGGCCTTTCCGAATGAAAACTTTATTAGCGAAGAAGCCACCGCACAGCCTTGAGAAACATCATTTACCATTCCAAACCAACAGTTGGTTGCTCCATTTCGTCCGCCCTATGACACAACTCACTCGTGTACACTATTAGAATGTTTCGCGTGATTTTTTTTAATACCAAAGGCGCAAATAAAAAAAAAATAATGAGTTCTAATCTATCATAGTCGGACTCACTTACTTAATTAAGGGTAGTTGTGATGGCCGACAAATTGTTTATAGTGTGATTGTGTAGAAGCGACTTCATAAACAAGAGAGAGAGACTTTCAAAACAGTCTTAGCGTTTGACCACACAGTTTTCGTCGTTTATAAAAACGCGTCTTTTTCGTCTATTAATGAATGCACCAATCATTAGCTGATCTTACGTGTGCAAAAGTAAAAATGGTAAAAAAAAAAAATTGAATACAGCAGCAAGGTTTCACTTGGACTAAACAGTACAGCAACTCTACAGTATGTAAAAACCTTACAGGAAAGTTGATTTATGTTCCTTTGTTGTTTTGACTTCGGATCACACCTTACCTTAAGCATCAAACGAGTTCGTTTTCGTTTTCTCATTTAAATGCAACTGCGTTTTCAAAACTGGTTTCCTGTTAGGCTACTTCAACACATGCATATGACGATCACTCAAATAATCCGTCATACAGTACCAAAATCTACATCATTAAGATCGTATGACGTGCGTGCGTGCATGCGTGTGTGTTTGTTTGTACCTCTACTCCTCTGGAACCAAAGCACCTACAAACATGGGAGTAGAACCAAACGAAAGATAATTAAATTGCGCTTCGGATAGGCCTATTTTCATCTCTGTAACTTGATAGTTATGACGCGAAAGATCCTGAAAAAGTAACGTCAAAGTATTTTTTTTGGCCGTCATGATGTTTGTTCATGACATCGTAGTTTGTTCATGCACGGGTTAAAATTCGTGACAAACAAACCTTCTTAAAGCTATGAGTTACGTACTGAGGTAATCTGGAATAGGATGCACGCAAAAAATAACCAAAAAGGACGACGTATTTTGCAACATAGATCTTAAAATTGGTTTTTTATCAACTGGAAAAATCATACCCGTAGACCTGGTTTTAAAAGGGTGTCAAACATTCGTGCTTCTGAAACACGGAGTTGCGTGGATCGAGAGATCAAAGCGAGCTATTTCCTCCTAAACAAACCTTTTTAACGTGTTTTTCGCTTTGCTCTCTCAATCTTTCATCTCTCACCTTCGTAGGGGAAGACGTACAAACGTAGAAACGGGTATAAACAAACTAATCGTATGTTTTGAATGATGTAGGTGAAAAGCAGACGTGCTGAGGCATGTGATGAACGAACTGTGAGCAATAAATGCAACTCGTTTGCGTCGAAATATTCACTACATATAGATATTGTGATGCTCTTGGAATCAAAGAAATTACACGAAGCATGGATCGACGCCAATGAAAGATAATTAAATTGCGCTTCCGTTAAGGCTGCTTTCAGCGCTGTTAACTTGATGTTATGACCTTCAAATTCGCTAAGAACCTGCAAATACAACGTCTACGTTTTTTTTTTAACCTTCATGAAAATTGCTCATGACGTTGTATAGTTTGTTCATGCTATTACTGTTTTCACTTTGTTTTCGGGCCAGCCATTGTTAACACGTGCTATGCACTTTGAATTTTAAATTAATCCATCAATTTAATTATGTTTCATTTGGTACTCTTCCATCTTTGTTCCAGGTATCTTGGTTCCAGAAGAGTAGAAGTACAAACACGAACTCACGCACATCATACGTCTTAATGATGTAGATGATTAATGATTTGTGATTTTGAGTGGGTTGCATTGGTGGTCACGTCTGATTTCAATTTGCGCTATTTTATTTACTATGTTACTATTTCTTAAGTTTCTACAATTATTCGTTCATATTAAACCAGGTTGGTTTAAAATTATTTGTTTGTTTGCGGTGGTTTGCTGACGATTTTTTTGGAGCTTGACTTTCCATGTTCAGCTCCAAATTTTAATATGCGTTAACCATTGTATTGGGTTGAAGATTTTAGTTTTCCAATTATCAGTTTTTGTACGTTGGAATTATTTTTAAATTACTGTTTGTTTGTGCTGGTGTTCTGACGATTTTTTGGACGATTTACATTCAAACCGTGGTGTTTCACTTGACGTTCTGCAGATGTTTCTCCAAGTGAGAGAGATCATCAGAAAGTGAAGTGATACGACGCCCACGGAATAATCTGTACTGATGAGGTCGTAAAGAACAATATTCTTAAAATAAGTAAAAGAAGAAAACCCTTCTAAAGTGTATTCTAACATAAATTACAAGTGATGTGTGGTTCTTGGTGATTACATTGATTCAGTCACTTTTCTGAGGAAGTGTCTGTGCTGATTGAGTGAGCGAAACGAACGAAAATCAGCATTTGTCATCAGAAACAGCGCTTTTCCGATAAATTATTGATATTTTTGCGTGCCTCCTTGGACGTAAAAAAATTATATTGACCTTCTCCCGAAATAACCAATATCGCAATATGTCTGTATGTAATATCGCAATCATAAGCGTTGCAGCAAGAAATCTCCTCGAGCGTCTGTGTCTGAATTAATATAATTTTTATATTCTAGTCGCTGTTTTAATTGTAATTTTAAGTTTGACGGTGTTTTGTCACTCCAATGTTTTATAATGCAGCTAATTTTTTCGTCTGCTGTTAATGGCATCTTTAGAGACATTGCTACAATTTTCAGTTGCAAAAGTAACTGTCTGAAGTAATAAAATTGTTATATTTTAGTCGCTATTATAATTGTAATTTTAACTTTGACGGTATTTTGACACTCCGTTGTTTTGTAATCCAGCTACTTTTTTCGTCTGCTGTTATTTACTGTTTAATGTTTTCTGCTGTATAATTGTTCCGTTGGTTTGTTGTGGAAACCCCTATGTTCAAATCCGTTTTGGAGCAGTCCTATTTTCATTCTTTCTCGCTGCGTTTAGTGTATTCTTACAAGGCCGGTCTTTAATGCTTACTGTTTCGTTTACTAAGAAAATGTTTAGAATTATATGTCACCGAGCGGCTGTTTTTTTGCGGGGGGGGGAGGCGTTAAAAATTAACACTTATATATACGATTTATATACGATTTACGATTTTGATTTTTATCCTTTGAGGTACGGCTAGCACGGTGGCACTTAAAAAAGGGAAGACTTAAGTTTAATTGGGGGAAGAGTTTAATGCATTGGATTGCAATCGTCAGTTTTCCAATTAAATTTGTTGAAAAAGCAATGAAACTCGATTAAGCAAAGACTAAAATCCGTCTTCCCCTTAAAAAAAAATGCTCACCATAAGCTGACAATCATTCCACGTTTTCGTGGCTCCAGCAACTCTCCTTTTTACCGTTAAAGCCTCCAGCAAGCATAGAAGGGGGAAACTGAATAAATGTTTTAAAACAAACAAACGTGAACTAAGCCCACGTGCATGAGACGATTCTAGTGGGTCCTCGGGCACCTTGGAACAATGTATGTTGGCACTTTGAATGGCACCTTGAACGATGTATTGTTCAACAGACGACACTACCTAGGTTTTTTTTTTATATGAACGTACACGTTATCTTGCAAGTGGATCACCAAGAAAATTCGAAATTGACAGCAATGAATTTTGCTTCTTTTAGTCAATAAAAGCCGGGTAAGCTGTCTGGCTTTTGTCAACAAAATATGGAATCGTGTGGGAGATGGGTTATCACTTAAAAATGGACAGGATCAAGCTACAAAGCCTAATATGGCGCCGAAAATTAGTAAATGCAGCAAATTCTAAATTTTCTTGGAGGTGATTCACTAGTCTGTTGGTGAATTGTTCCGAAATTTGTCTCCCTCACTTACAACAATGCAGGGGTGCAGCTGCCGGTATGAAAAAATGTGAAAAATGTGAAAATTTGTCAATAGTGAAAAAAAAAAGCGGGAAAATATGAAAAATACGAGTGTTGGTGTGAAAAAAAGGCAAAACGTACAAACTAAGTAAAAACAATCAAATTATCTGCCCTAGTTTAGGGCCCGGAATTACGTAAGCATATATCTGTGGTTAGCAAACGAAAAAAAAATTGGTTGGCTTATGGGAGGAGTCCCATATTTTGAATTAGTCTTCGCTCTCTCGACGGAAATTACAGAGAAGTAAACAATGGTTACTGGAAAAGAACAATTTTTATTGAAGAATCGTGAAACAGGTTTGGTACGTATACGTAAACGAAGAAATAGCGATGTAAAAATGAAAAGTACGTATGTGCAAAATAAGAAAAAAATGAAAAGAGAGAAAGTGAAAAAATGTGAAAAAAATGAAAAGTGGGAATGTGAAAAAATGTGAAAAAATGAAAAGTGGGAATGTGAAAAAATGTGAAAAAAAAGAAAAGTGGAAATGTGAAAAAATCTGAAAAAACTGGTACTCGCGGCATCACCCCTGCAACAAGCACCGATTTATGAATTTTTTTATCCAATTTCTCTAAGTTTTACCTATTAATTTACTTATGTGAAGATAGAGCACAGCACGCCCAGATACTAAATGAGGCGAAGCCTTAATGATTTAAAAATGCAAATTGGAAGCATAAAACTTGGTTCACTTACAATAAAATTTCCAATAACCCAATAATAACTCAATCCATTACTTCTAGAAAGCGAGAGATAGACACGAACCTATCGCTCAAATCCGCCATAATAAATGTGCATCAAATACGTCCAACCGCTAGGCTACAGACAATATCGACGGGCTTTTCCAAAAGTTCAGATTTTAAAAGTTCAAAACTGCCTCACTGCCTCAAGTTTTACAATCAAGACGAGTGATCTACCTACCTATCGAAAAAATTCTATCAGTCGTCCACGTACGCAATTAGCGCGCTTCACCGGTCCTCGCCCCCCTCCTCCCTCCCCCCCCCCTCATGCTTCGTACACGTACGTGTTACTATTCGTGAGCCACAACAGCCCACAACCTTCTTTAAAATTAATTGCCTGGATGCAAGCGGTTGGATTATTACGTTGTCTACAATTGGGTTTGAAATCTTGG